>JAFFST010053804.1:315490-333363 GCA_022414735.1 Noturus placidus | reverse complement strand
CACATATACATACATATTATACATATACATATATATATATATATAAATTAAATATAGATAAAATATTAAATATATAAATAAATTAATAATTAAAAAATATATATATGTGTAAATAATGTATGGGTAAAATATATAACACACCTCAAAAAAATAAAGGGAACACTGTTCCCTTTTTTTTGAGCAGCGTATATATATTTTATTTTCTTTTTAAAGTTAGTGGTTGAGTGCTGTTCAGACACAGGAATATTGCTAAGACAGTTACAATGGTGTATAATAGGAGAAAATTATTCGATCACAAACATAAGTGATGGTGAAACTTGGTCCGTTTAGCATGGAAAAAAACACAACAGCAAGAGCTTCTTTTCTCACACATCATTTTACTTCAAATTTTCAATGTCATTAATGAGAAATCCAGTGTATCCAATAGATCAGAGTTGCAGCAGAATCTCGGCTCGGCTAGTTAGAAGTCTATGAGAGGACATACTGCTGCCAATGGCATCATTTTAGCATGAAAGTTGAAGCTTTGGAACATTCGGTGAGAGCTGGACAGATTAAAAAGGTCTAAAGTGCTGCTGCATTACTCTCTTTAGGTAGAGATGATGTGAGGGCTAAATAGTACTGGCACCACTATCAGAAGTTAGTTAAGCACCACTGCAGGTAATGGAACCCATTAACCAAAGTGAAAATAAACCAACATGATGATGAAATAAGTTTAAACAAAAAACAAACAAACCAACAAACTTAGAATTTCATTATACCACCAATCTTGGACACCACTGAAGCGCACATGCCAAATGCAAGTGTTCAGAGATGGATTTTTTTTTTTAAATAATTAAATGTTAGATGACCAATATATGGGGGGGGGGGGGTAAATCCTATTCTCGTTAAGAAGTTACTTGGTTCATTTTCAAAACTTTAGCAGAGTTTGTCATTTTTCATGGTTATAAATCTACCTGTGCATATTTATGGTACAAGACATACTGTTGGGTCTACTAGCAATCTTTGCCAAGGGGACACAGCTAATTCTAAACACTGCCTTTTCTGACTATTTAGACTGGACAAGTGTCTGTGCTGGGATGCCAAGCCTCCAGAGCGGTTCTAAATACAGTCTATTACTTGTGTGTTACATCATTTGGAAGCAGAATTACGTGGATGCCTTAACTTGACAACTAATGTTTTATATAGAAAACAAATAACCAGCATTATATCTTGTCCAGTTCAGATATTCTATTGATAAGGTCACATCATGCACGAGAGGTGTAATATTGTTCCAAAGTGCTGAATGAAACTGCACCGCCACAACATCTGGTAGAAAGATCACTTTTACAGTGGGATGAATCATTCGTGAAATTTATGTTGATAAAAATTAGGCAGCCCACAGAGTTGTTCCCCAGCACGGTGCATTCCATCTAATCACCTGGCGACACGTAACGCAGATCTCCTCGGTTTAGCTACAGCAGGCAGTTGCTCGAGATACGGCAACCATGCACCGTGGAAATTAAAGAGAGCACACTGCATGAAATCCCTTCACAGACTGTGACCACAAGCTGGGGTGCGTTGACTGAAGTGATGAATAGCTATAAAAAAAAAAAAAAAAAAAAAAACGTAGACAGAAAAGAAACAAATACGACCCTGCTTTTCTATCTTGCATCTGTAGAGAAAGGGGAAGAAAGCAGTCCAAACGAAACGTCTTTGAGCACAAGAGTCAATAAGAACATTGTTTGGACCCCTCCTGAGGATGTAATACTAGTGGGGTGCCTGCACAGTGTGCAGTAGCTGCTATTAAAATGAGCAGAGCAAGAAAACAACAATCGGCTCCTGTTTGACGCATCTGTTGTGGACGTGATAGGATAAGCATGTATTTGAGCTGCAGATGACGGGGTGGTGAGATGGACAACCCACTCAACTTAACAGATATGAACAAAAATCAGATGACTCACAGGCACCAGGGCCGCTAAGGAGTAGGACTTTGTTTACGAAGGAAGACAGAAAACAAAAACACACAATCTTAATGAGCTACTGTACAGAAAAGTGTTGAATTATAGAGTTGGTAGTGGAATAATTCCATACCTTTCTTTCGTCCAATAATATGAGAAGAGGAAGGCTATACTGATCTGATGCAGAGAAAGTAACACTAGATTGGTATTGGATCAGATCCGAGCATTTCTGATGCGATCCAGTGGTATATTTAATGTCAAGAATGCTTGTGATCCTGCCTCTGATGGTTCACATAACTTGGCAAGAGACAAATGCTAAATAATTTATTTATATATATATATATATATATATATAAATAAAAAGAAGTTTGAGGATCTCACCATCGGTACAATTTCAGGTACTGGACAGTGAAAATGGAAAAAGTGGAGTCATCCATGTTCAAAAGATCCCGCATTGATGTAGTGACTTAAAAGTTTAGAGCATGACAAAGTAGTCCTTCTGTACAGCTTTATAATATCAGAAGCATTAAAGTTCGAATCTAAAAATATTCCTGGAGCTAGAAACACACACACACACACACACACACACCCCTGCAGTAACCATAAGCTATTACATGTACTAATTAATTAATCAATTTGTACAGTGCTTTTTACAATGGTACATTGTCTCAAAGCAGCTTTACAGAAATATCACTTTACATTTACAAGCGACTTACTAATGAGAGCACACTCACACACCAATGGTAGCAGAGCTGCCATGCAAGGTGCTAGCTTGCCATCGGGGGCAACTTAGGGTTCAGTGTCTTGCCCAAGGACACTTCGGCATGGGATCACCCGGGCCGGGATTCGATCCACCAACCCTACGATTAGTGGATTAGTGGACAACCCGCTCTACCGACTGAGCCACAGCCGCCCTAAACATGCACTAAAGCCCATTTAACATGTCCTGAAATGATAAATCCATAGTTTTCTACACGTGTGCAGAACAACACTCAACCTAATGAACTGTTTCTGTAAATGTGCATGTCAGAACCATCCTTTACTCATCATGCTGAATGCTAAGAAGGGGGGGAAAAAAAAAAAAAAAAAGCAACTTCAGCAAGCAAATTTTAACGCCTCTAAAGAAGAAAAACAGAGAAAACTGCCAAGACTATGATTAAATTGGTAACAGACTGGAGAATAAAAGACTGGAAAATCAGACGCCTCTCACTTCTTTTTTTTTTTTTGGCATTGTCTACAGAGATCAAGGGGGTTCAAGTAGGGAGGAGAAGAAGAAAAAAAAACCCCATTATTGATCAGAGTTTCTTCCCGAAAGTCATCTCTACCCGTTCGTCAGTGCCTGTATTTTGGTGGTGATCAATACGTGCATTTGCGCCGGGATTCATTTTGAAGACTGCCTCGCGCCTGTCAGAGTGCTGGGCAGCCATTTGCGTGCATATGGAGCAAGTTGAGAGTGAGACAGCGTCCTCACTTACGTAAATGGCTGATGCATTTTCGGATCTGCTCCCCCTCCTCCTCCTCCTCCTCCACCTCCTCCAGATCATACACACATCAGCTCTCACCGTACTCTTCCGTGTGCCCTCAGCACACTTCCCCCACATGCCCAGCTCTGTGAGCAGCACGAGCAGTTCGGAATGACCTCACTCACTAATACACCCCGCGGATTCAGTCCAGCGCACTGACCGCAGACCGGCGTGTACTGAGCAACCCGAGCGGTCCTCTGCGTCCAGCCAGGACGCCTCGGCTTTCTCCGCCTTAACCCCGAGAGACTCGAGGTGAAACAATGAAACGGCTTTTCAGACGCAAGGAAATGCTGCGAAGCGGCGTGCAGGCGTTGCTCCTGTGCTGCTGCTGATCTAAAAAGCCGTTTAAATGAGAGCCTCTGAGGCGCGCGGTGTCCCAAACCAGACCCCAGATCATTTTGAACAGTATTAGCGCAGCCACTTTAAACTGTTTGAGAAGCTAGCCATGCTATTGTCTGAATGCTGTTCGGTAGGGTTTTAAACGCGTTATCATTCGGTCGATTGAAGCGACTCTATTTCGCTTTCGCTCATAATGTTCGGACGCTTTCAAAACCCGCGTGTGAATATTCAAAAAAAATAAAACTAAAAAAAATCTCACCCGGCTAGGCCGCAGATGGAGCCCCGGACTCACCTGACTCGCCTCGCCGCCTCAGGTTGCTCTGGCTCCGGGCTCGCTCTCCGATCCTGAAGCGCTGCGGCACCTCTTTTCCCGTGCAGTCCCCGGCGCCGGCAGTGAACACAAAAGCGCTGATTGGGCCTCGGCGTGCGCTCGGCCGCTCGCTCTCTGCCCAGACACGCGGCTTATTGGTCGGCGGCGGTGTCGGAGACGCGCCCCTATTATCGTGAATGTTGTTGTCTGTGTCTGGAGGGGAGGGGACAAGCAGCTCCGAAACACTGCGAACTCCACGGGTTTGTTATGCGCGTCGTGTCAGCGGCGCAGGGCGAGCTTACTACTACACTGGCAGATGAACTGTGGACAGCCATATTAACTCCCTCTTCATTCCAGCAGGCCGGGCGGTGGGATCGCATCGCTGTTCCTCTGAGGAGATCACAACTGAACGTTCTCTTTTCAACGATGCCCAAGAATACGACAAACAATAAAACACGCTTTTACACGTGTCTCATCATCATCATCATCATCATCACCACCATCATCATCATCATCTCCTTCTTCATCACCATCATCATCTCCTTCTTCATCAGGCTACGGATGATCTTGAACTTCGCAAAGGCTTCTCGTGTGTCGGAAGACAAATATAACTGTAGAAACGTCTCTGATCACATGTCCCACCGCAACGTCTAACGAATTATTATTATTATAGTCGCCATATTAAATTAGCACGCGCATAATTAGCGACGAGGCGCGCAGGCTAATTTATCAATTAAGTAATTAATCTGGCCAGGATCAAATGGTAGCGTTGATTAAGAATGATCGGAGCTAGCTCGTGTTTTTCTGGTGTAATAACCCTGTTGTCTGGTTTGCCCAAATTAGAAAATAATGCGCTCATTATTATTATTATTATTATTATTATTATTATTATTATTGACCTACTTCTTTAATAAACTGCCATGATTATTTTATAAGCTTGGTTTTTTTTTTGGAAATTGTTTAATTGAAGGTATTCAAGGCTCTGATTGTCCTTCATTACATTATTATATATAAATAATATATAAAATATAGTATTTATACAGCATATTTACTTTAAAATATTCTGATTCTCAATGACTGCTGATAGTCTATTAAATTACCTTTCTATTGTCATTTCATAATAATAATAATAATAATAATAATATTTTTCTATAGACAATGATCAAGACCTTTACAAGAATGATCAAGTCCTTGTTTGACTCTTTATCAGGGTTTGTGAATAACAGTGTATTACGCCCTCTAGAGGCAGCGGTGAGCAGCGCAGCATGTCGCACAAAAGATTTCAATTACTTTGCTTATTTCACAAATATTTTTAGTATGGCGCCGTCGTTTCCGGTCATTTCTGGTTCTTCCACTACACTCGCACTGTGCTGTATTTTACAGTCGTTGTCTGAAAGAGCTCCCGAAGTAGGTTGAATTCAGGTTTGGTGGGACATTAGTTAAATTGGGACAGTTAAACTTGGCAGCATTTAGTTTCTTGTCTGAAAAGTGAAAGTGGAGTGCCTGATAGACATAACATGACATCATATAAGGGGCGTGGCTAGTCTTGTTACAGTAGTGCTTGAAAGTTTCTTGAAATCATTTTCTATATCTGCATAAATATGACATAAGACATCAAATTTTCACACAAGTCCTAAAAGTAGACAAATATAATCCAATGAGACAAAATATTGTACTTGGTTATTTATTTATTGAGGAAAATAATCCAATATCATCAATATCTGAGCTGGATGAGTCGTTGCTGTGCTCTTGGAGGACTTCTGGAAGGTCGGTCACACCTGGGAAGGTTCTGTGTCGAGTATACAAATATATTTTCACACAGGCCCAGTTGGTATTGGATAGATTTTATGCTTCAATAAATAACTATTATTTAAAAACTGTATTTTGTGTCTACTTATGTTACCTTTGTTTATCTTATATTTTGTTTTAATTTCTGAAACAATTTAGTATAATATATAAAATACAAGAAATCAGGATGGGGCAAATACATTTTCACAGCATACACAATTTGGCCAAAAGTTTGTGGACACTTGACAATCACACATATGTGCTTTTTGAACATCTTTCAGATGAAGTCCCCATTTGCTGTTATAAAATCCCCCACTCTTCAGGAAGACTTTTCACTAGATTTTGGAGTGTGGTTGTGGGGAATTTGTCCATTCAGACGCAAGAGGGTTAGTGATGTCAGGCACTGATGTCAGGTGTTCGTTTTCTCTCCTATTACGTGATCTTGTAATAATGAGATGTTTTCTGGTTATGAGATGCTGATGAGAATTTTTTTCTTGGCAGTACAACAACTTGCATACTTTTGTTCTGTGGCTTGGCTAGACTGTCTAATTATGCATGACCAAAAACTAGCAAGGAACTGCATCAAATTCCAAACAAGAGACATTCCAGAAAAATCAAAGAAAGATTCATTTATAACCTAGTTTTATGGTTTTAATTTCTGGCAAACACTGATATAGAGAATGTGTAACAGTATAGTGATCCAAAAAAAAATCCAAAACAAAAAAAAAACCAAACAAACACACAAAAAAAGGAGATGCATTTAGTATTCAGTATCATATACACTATAAAATGTAAAGTCCTCTTCATGAGTGACAACCAACAATTATACCAAAAATATAATGCTAATCAACACTGAAATTCAAGAATAGTGTGAGACCTAATGTGAGTGGCATGTCAGAGGGTTACCACAAGTGTAAACCAACTTCCGCATCATTACTAAACACTGAATGAGCATTCTCACCTTAGTAATTCTGGAATTGATCGTGCAGTGTGGTTTTTGCATGGGTTGCTTCAACATTAGCTCAAAAATAAGTCTTAGCCTACCACAGTGAATCTACTTGTGCTATATTGTTTGTTATCAAGGTCCGAGCCTGTTCTTGCATGTAGCGGTCTTCTAGAATTAAAGAAGGGTGAAGCATTTTCCTTTTATTTTATTTTATTTTCATTTGATTCATTTTCAGTAGACAGCTCTCATTTATTACACTTTCTGTAATATATCTAAATGTTTATAATTCATATGTAGCAGCATAAATGTTGTTTTAAGAAGGGAATACCCAACAACCTTAAAATGCTTTGGCACCATTTTATTGACATACCTTGCATTATTGTTCGAGGAGCACAGTATATGGGTTACTATAACTGTGTGGTAATTTACCATAGGGGTGGTGGCTTAGTGGTTAGCACGTCCGCCTCACACCTCCACGGTCTCCCCGTGCGTCGGGGGTTTCCGCTGGGTACTCCGGTTTCCTCCGGAAATCAGCATGGTAGGCTGATTGGCATGTCCAAAGGGTGTGAGAGTGTGTATACCCAGCCGTGTGACTGGCGGCAGCAGCTACAAGCCCCAAGTCCCAAGTCCCAAGCCTAGATAAATGGGGAGGGGTGGGGAAAGAATTGGCAAACTACCCCACTACTTCTGCCAAAATGCTTTGTGGATCACATCGATGAAATACGTGGAGAAGTGATAACCCATAAAGTGGCTGAAGGTCGGTCTCGACTAATAGGTGATAGAGAGAGAATATACCATATCATAGACAATTTTATTTATTGTTTAATTATTTAAAAACAATACAAAACCCAAAGCCACACAACACACCACTTGAGCATCAAAAGACGTCAATTTCATTCCTTCATCAGTGTTCAGCAAAGAACATTGCTATACTTCCTACCAGTGTATGATTGAAAAACACTGTTTTACTTCTGTGTTAAAAGGTTGCTCCAAATACCAATTCAAATAGCAGATAAATAGAATATCAAAAACAGTTGTAACCTGTTCCTTTAATGACACATTGAGAGGGTCAATACAAACATTGCTCATTTATTTGTTGACCATATTCTGGATCTGATTAAAAATAATTATTTTACAAAATTATCACTGAATTTTTCAATGAACTGAAGTGGTCTATTTTAGCACTAGAGTTAGAACCTTAACCCTAGAATCAGTGTTCAGGATGTGATAATTCACGGATTATTAGAGGCATAACAGGAAAAATATAAAATATGTACATAACAGTTTCTGAATGGCAGAAGCACTGATTTTGTCTAAACAAGAGATACAAACACAGGTGTGCCTCTATTTTCATGTATATGTAAGACTTTTGGGTGATTATGTAATAAGATACTCCTAGTGTGTTTTTGTTTTGTTGTTTTTTAGTGGTGTGCTTTACCACCACATCACTAGGTGGACTGACTGTAGTTGGGGCAGGCATAGCTACAAAGCAGACTTGTTTTTACACTAAAGGAAGACAATCAAAGTATGAACAGACTCCCGTAACATATACAGGGGAAGTTTTCCTTATATTCAGAGATCATTTAAAATCTTTTAGCTTTCTCTTCTTCTCAGAAGTTTCCTATACCTTCAACTTGGGTGCTTTACTCATTCCTGGCGTAGTCCTAGTTCTCTTTAGTTCCTGCTTTCCTCTTCTAATTCGTTTTATTTCTCTTTTACCCTTGCCTCGGGCAAAGCCCTGATTATACCATACCGGTCACTCCTCTACAAAGGTGCAACGAAGGGCTGTAGTAAAGGCTGGCCTTAAGTATCCTGCCTGGCAGGTGCAGGCAATCCGTGTTAATTATACTGAGGATTTCTAGCCAACTCTGTTCTGTCGAATGGCGGCTCTCACTGTGCACCGCTGCCGCCCCCTGCTGGCCTCCGGCGTTGTAGTGCGGTTTTCGACTGGAAATGTGCTATAATTCAGTTAAAGGCTTAGATACATTTGTTATGGAGCTGAAAGTTCTTCAAGGTTTACTGTCAAAATTGTGGAAGAACGAAATTTCATGGAAATAGTTTCCCTGCTGAAAACAAAACAAACAAGCACACAAACAAAAATCCTATTGAAACCATCACATAAGTTCTAATGGTTTCCACTGCAAATACCATTTCAAACCATCAGCTAACCATTAAAATATTACCATTACTGGTTCATAATGGTTTCCACTAGATCTTTCTTGCCACCATTAGAAAGCAACAAATTACCAGCAGAGACCCACAGGGACCATTACAGTTTCCATTAAAACAATTAAATCCCTATTATAACCAATACACATTCTATTGTTTGTTTGTTTGTTTGTTTTTACATTTTTTTGGCAGACTACAATTAAAAATCTATTGTGTAATGTGTTTTGTCGTATTACATCATTAAACTGATTACTTTATGTTGAACAGTACTCAACAATGACATCACTGAAATGTGATTAAAGCAAGTTCTCAGTATATCTGTTATTATATCCTATTATGGTTTAATTGCAGTAAAGACCCTTGGGTGGTCAGATCCACACCGATTGTGTAAATGCTGGAACCTCTGGCAAAAATGATGGAATCACCACTCTTAGAGGATGTTCACTCTACTTTTTTGCTTTGTAGCAAGTAAATAAAGCACAGATATGACACAAAACAATTTTCATATAATTTATATTTATATATAATAGCTGAACATTCTGGCTTCATGAAACATATCTCAAACAAGTTAAAATTAATTATTATAATGAATGGCATCTTTTTCCAGATCAAGTAGAGGAAAAAATATGGAATCACCTTGTAATTTGTATTTCTAAAACAAATACCAGGACAAGTCTAAAAATGCAAATTAGTCTGCAGTCAAAAGAGCGTGCTTACAGACCTTAACCTTGGACTTTTTGAAAGGAAACCTGGCCCCAACAAGAGAATTTTCAATGGAAAGGATTATAAAACTCTTTCAAAAAGGAAATCCAACACGGAATGAGGCAAAAGATGTCGGTTGTTCCCAGTCAGCTGTGTCTAAAATTTGGTGCAAGTACAGTACTGTGCAATAGTCTTAGGCACATGCCAAGAAATGCTGTACAGCAAAGATACCTTCAAACATAATGAAATTAAATTTTTCTACGTTAAAAAAAATACTATAAAGCGCAATAAACAGAAATAAATGAAACAAAGTCGTTATTTGGTGTGATGAATATTTGCTTTAAATGTAGCAAAAATATTTTTTAAATTTAAAAAATATATATTAGTTGTCTCAGGTACAATTAGTGCAGTTTTATAAGGAAATGAGCTGTAAGTTTTATTGAGCATCTTGCAGAACCAGCCACAGTTCTTCTGGAGACTTGACGTTCACATTATGCAGCAAAACTGCAGCATATAAAGATGACTGTCTGAAAAAGATTTCCACACTCATCTATGATATGGTGTTGCATGTCAGGTAAAGGACCAGGGGAGACCTCAACAGTCAATACACAAGTATACACTGACATTTTGGACACTTTTCTCGTTCCACTGTTTTGGTGGTGATGAAGTCATTTTCAGGATGATAATGCATCTTGCCACAGAGCAAAGAGTGTTAAAGCTTTTCTTCAATAAAGGCATATCAACTCAATGACATGGCCAGCAAACAGTCCGGATCTCAATCCGATTTAAATTTATGGTGGAAATAACAAAAAAAGGTCCATGACATGACTCCATACCGCAAAGCTGATCTGTCTACCACTATTCACCCTGCATCTGCGTGGGTTTCCAGTTCCTGGGATAAGTTATGGATCCCCATGATCATGATAGTGATTACTAAAGATGATGAATAACTGAGATCAAAGTGCATGTCCAGCAACAGACCTTAATAGGACCTGTCTTAATAGATCACTTACAAACTTGATGAAGCAACTTCAAAAATATTTTGGGATCTGTTATATACATCCATCTTCTACCGCTTACTCCTTTTCAGGGTCACAGGGAAATGGAAAAAAATATTTGTAGAGACATTACTTGCAAACTAAAACAAGCCAGTGAACTGTGAAGCCTAGGTAGATATGTACAAGAAAATATTTATTATTCAGAAAACCTGCTGGTAAAGCAACAAACAACAGCATTACATATACAAATCTGTCACAGACAAATGCTTGGATAATTTGTTTAGCTTAATGCAGAAATATACTTCACTTTCACATCTTGTAAGTGTGTGTGCCCAGCTGCTATGCCAGCAGCAATGTTCACATATGTTCACATCGCTCGCATATCTTATGTACATCTGGAGGATTAAAAGTGGCATCCACTAGATGGCACATTTGAGCCAAAACATCTGTGTAAATCTGGTTTCCACGCCAAACTATAATGTTTAGCGGTTTCATGCACAGGGACATTAAATACTTATTCGCAAAACAGACCTTTCGGTAGGTTTAAGAGGTTTTCTTAAAAAAAAAAAAAAGTCCAAACACAAATTGTTAGGAAAACTGTAAGTACTCAATAACAATCTAGAATAGTACATAGGTATGCAATTTAAGACACTTCATTCGTTTGTTTGTTCAGTAGTGGACACAGTGTTACATGCTACTACACTATTAATGTTGATATTGCAACACATAGATCTGTCACTTTTATTTCTGTGGACCTGCACTGACGACACATCAATCGACGACAAGGATGGCCATCTTGCATATGCCTACATATAGTTAATAGCAAGAATAAATCAGCCTTTAGCATATGTGTCACGTTAACAGGGTTGGAGATGGATGCAAGTGCAGTTGAAAGCTTTAATTTAAGGCAGGCAGACAAATCCAGAACAACAGACATAAAAATAATAAAAAAAAAACAGGCGTGGGTCAGGCGATCTACAAACGGGCATAAACTTGACATAGATGAGAAACTAAGAAATGAGGGCAGGATCAAAAACCGGGAAATAAGAATGATGAATAAAGGTTTGGTATGGCTCTGGCGGCAAAACACAGAAACACGATACTTTGCGAAGTGATGATGAAACAAAAGTGGTTTAAATACACAATAAAAACAAAGTACATAACACAGAAAATCATCTTAGGAACAACCAGTACTTTCCAGGGGCAGAGACTGGACAGTAACCAAACCAAAACAAAACACAGGTGTCAAAAGAAAACACAGTCAGTGAAAAACCAGATGAGTGAGCTGTCGCGCTTCGGGCAGTTCATGCTTGCTGAATGCTCCGGCACTCAGCATGAGGGGAAATCATTGACAATATGTAGCTATAGCCACCTAGAGAACACTACTAGTGGATTCATACAGCGGCAATCCAAGAGTGCCTATATTTCTTATCTGCACTGGGATGTGTAAGTGAGTGTTCATTGAGTAAAAGTCCACTTCCTTGTTCGAAATGGTTACTACAATAATGTTAGCGCCATCATCATCAGACATGGCAAACAATACATTTCCGGAAATTTTTTGCTCAAAATATGAACACTTTTTTTGTTGAAAATGAATAGGAAGAAGGGAGGCCAATTGTACTGGAACAACCTTTTTCTCATGTGATTGCTGCTAAAATCTTTTTTGGTGATTAGGTTTTTTTGTAGACTATCTCTATTTATTGACAGATTGTCACAAAATCGGTGGAGGCAGGAAGTAAATGCAGGAGTCTTTATTATTAAACAAACAAGAACAAAAACAAGAACTACTTAGCATGGATTGCTAAGTGCTATCTCTAGCTTCCACTAAACGGGTACTCCAAAACCTCCAACATCCAACTAGATTAAACAAACATACAAACAGGCTTTTCCCCTCTTCCCATGGTCAACACAGTTCAAACATATAATAATGAGCAACGTGCTCTTCACAACCAGGGGTTTAAGTATCCAACACTAATTGCCAAGACAATTGATAACAGGTGCAAATCATGATTATGTCATGCTATCTCCGAGCAGGAAGCGAAGGTGAGCAAAAACAAAAGACACGTGACCAGACGGAGTTCGTGTTTTTGGTGCCATCTGCTGGCCAAGACATGACAGAACCCCCCTCCAAATGTACTCGTCCCCCAGCACCAACAACAAACCCCCCTCCAATGGGGGTCCTGGACCCCTGGGTAGAATGTCCTCTTGCTGCCACAGGACCCGAGGCAGGCTTTGCCGGGTAGCAGATGGCTGGAACACCACCTCCACTGGTGTTGAAAGTCGGGGTGCAGCCTGCTGGGGCTCGGGAACGCAGGACCCCACCCGCCGTGGCTCGGGAATGCAGGGCGCCACCCGCCGTGGCACAGGAACGTAGGGCGCTTCCCGCCGTGGCACAGGAACGCAGGGCGCCACCCGCCGTGGATCAGGAACGCAGGGCGCCACCTGAGCTGATGAGGGAAACAGTGCAGCATACGCTGCGGTGCAGGATGGTATGTCCGCTTCCTGAGGGGCTGAGACCTCCCCCTTGGTCTCTGTAGTGCCGGAGGCTGCCATGTCGGCCCCCAACTGGAGCCCCGCTGTCTCTCTAGTGCCGGAGGCTGCCATGTTGGCCTCCAGCTGGTGCTCCGCGGACATCTGTGCCCCCCCCAAAGAAATTTCTAGGCCCGCCTTCTCCTCCCGGCTGGGCTCAAGGGCGTGGGACGTGAGGTAGGGCTCCTGGGCGTGGGACGTGACTGGGCTCGTGGACGTGACTGGGCCCGTGGATGAGACCAGGCTCGTGGACATGGACGTGACATGGGGCTCATGGGCTCGGGACGTGACATGGGGCTCTTGGGCATGGGACGTGACATGGGGCTCTTGGGCGCGGGACGTGACATGGGGCTCTTGGCTCATGGACTTAACTTGGCTCATGGGCGTGGACTTGACTTTGCTCGTGGGCGTGGACTTGACTTGGCTCGTGGGCGTGGACTTAACTTGGCTCGTCGGCATGGACTTGACTTGGCTCTCAGACGTGGGCATGTGGGAAACAGGGCTCTCAGACGTGGGCACGTGGGAAACAGGGCTCTCAGACGTGGGCACGTGGGAAACAGGGCTCTCAGACGTGGGCACGTTGGAAACAGGGCTCTCAAACGTGGGCACGTGGGAAACAGGGCTCTCAGACGTGGACATGGGCGAAGCGCCCGATACCGGAGATAACATGGCGTAAATAGCGTAAGAAGCTGCGGTTCGCATCCACCGAATTGCTTTAGCCAGGTTAACTGTGCCGACTGTTGCCGTACCCACGCCATAGCCGCGTTAATTCGGTCAAGGCTTTGTTGCTCAGCTTGGCTTACTTGGTTCTGTTGGCGCTGCCAGGCGTAATACTCCTCCCTTGTGGGGAAATCCCAAGCGAAGCGAAACTTGGATGCTCCCGCTACTTCCATGACGTGGCTCGTTATTCTGTCACGAAATCGGTGGAGGCAGGAAGTAAATGCAGGAGTCTTTATTATTAAACAAACAAGAACAAAAACAAGAACTACTTAGCATGGATTGCTAAGTGCTATCTCTAGCTTCCACTAAACAGGTACTCCAAACCCTCTAACATTCAACTAGATTAAACAAACATACAAACAGGCTTTTCCCCCCCCTTCCCACGGTCAACACAGTTCAAACATATAATAATGAGCAACGTGCTCTTCAAACCCAGGGGTTAAGTATCCAACACTAATTGCCAAGACAATTGATAACAGGTGCAAATCATGATTATGTCATGCTATCTCCGAGCAGGAAGCGAAGGTGAGCAAAAACAAAAGACACGTGACCAGATGGAGTTTGTGTTTTTGGTGCCATCTGCTGGCCAAGGCGTGACACAGATTGTTACGCCTTGCCAGCGGATGGCAGTAGAAGACTGCCGTAAGAACCCAGATCACGTGAGTCTTTGTTTCGGTTTCTTCGGTTCTGGTTGATTATGTCTGGAATGTAAACCAGGTGTAGCTTATGTTGGGTAATTATGTTGAGTTATGTTTCTTATTTAAACACCTCAGTCATTGAACACGGTGCGCGTTATTATTTGAAAGCCTGTTTGAATTTTTGGATGTTTACTGTTTGTTTATATGAAGCCCGTATGGTTAGTCTTAGCTGGGAAAGCTAAGCTGTTCTTGTTTATGTTTGGTTTTGATGATAAATAAAGATACTCTTGCGAATACTTCCAGCATCCGTTTCGTAACACAGATTGTTTTTGGCACATCCCACAGTACAGCACACCTTTCATAAATATTAGTGGGTGGTTGCCTTGACACAAACGGCTACAACTTACCACGCTCTCCCCTAAGTGGTTGAGAAGCTGAGTAGTAAGACATGTGAGAATAGCACGCCATGTCTAGTATACAACATTTAGCACATCAGTATGCGGTAGTGGACGAAGATTGTGTCTATGAGCAGGGAAGCGTTTTTTTCCCTCGCTTCATACTGCACCACTATAACCCATACCGCACCACTATAACCCATACTGAACCACTATAACCCATACTCCACCACTATAACCCATACTGCACCACTATAACCCATACTTATATGGGTTGCACCACTATAACCTATTCTGCACCACTATAACCCGCTTTGGATAAAAGCGTCTGCTAAATGAATAAATTTATATCCTATACTGCACCACTATAACCTTTACTGCACTACTATAACCTATATTGCACCACTATAACCTATTCTGCACCACTATAACCCGCTTTGAATAAAAGCGTCTGCTAAATGAATAAATTTATATCCTATACTGCACCACTATAACCTTTACTGCACCACTATAACCTATACTGCACCACTATAACCCATACAACACCACTATAACCCATACTGCACCATTATAACCCATACTGCATAACTATAACCTATACTGCACCACTATAACCTATACTGAACCATTATAACCCATACTGCACCACTATAACCTATACTGCACCACTATAACCCATTCTGCATCACTATAACCCATACTACACCACTATAACCCATACTGCATCACTGTAACCCATACTGCACCATTATAACATATACAGGGTACTGCACAACTATAACCCATACTACACCACTATAACCCATACTGCATCACTATAACCCATACTGCACCACTATAACCTATACGGCACCACTATAACCTATACTGCACCACTATAACCCATACTCCACCACTATAACCCATACTACACCTCTATAACCCATACTTATATGGGTTGCACCACTATAACCTATTCTGCACCACTATAAACTATACTGAACCATTATAACCCATACTGCATAACTATAACCTATACTGCACCACTATAACCTATACTATAACCTATACTGCACCACTATAACCTATACTGAACCACTATAACCCATACTGCACCACATACACTGACGCACACACATATTGACGGACACACACACTGACGCGCGCGCGCGCGCACACACACACACACACTGACGCACACACACACACACACACACACACACAGCCCACCTGCTCATCACACACCCAGAGCTGATGAAGAGATAACATCCACAGCAGCGTTCAGAACATGGGCTTTTCTGAAGGGGATTTCCGGGACTTGTTAGAAACATGTGACCCACTTCTTCCTAGTCGAGATTTCCTCTGGATACTTCATATCGAATAACAGCATCTTGGTAAAAGTGGGCATCCTGCGGATTAATCTCTAGCATCAGCCACCCTCAGGTATGTTTAAGGATTTTACAAAACACCTCTGTGCTTTCCACTATAACAATCAGCCTATGAAGTATTATTAAGATGCCAAACTCTTGGTGTGACTCTAATGTTTATATTCCACTGAAATAGCCAGAGTCTATTCCTTTAATCAGACTATTATGCTAATTGAATTAGTCTTACAGTTAATGCCCTGTACTCTATTTTCAAGTGTAAAATGTACATTTAAATGTAAAAACTGCCACAGTTGACAGTTGACTAATTATGTACCTTAATAAGGTTTCTCACAAAAAGATCTGTGCCTTAAAGCTTCAATTTAATACCTTTTAATTTTCCTGAACAGAGGAAACTCAGATAAATCCACCACCCATCATAAGATTAGCAGTGTTTATCTTACAAAATTATATATATATATATATATATATATATATATATATATATATATATATATATATATACACACAACATTAATATCACAAAACATTTGATTACATTCAATTTTAAATATCAATTTTATGTTCAGATCTTTGATTATCTGCACACTCCCACAAAAAAGTGTACTAAATTGTACCTTGCTGAGGTGGTACCATTATCATTTGCACCTTTAACGTGTATCTTTCCTGTTCAAGCATTGATATCTTCTAGAATACCTTTAAAAAATTAATTAAGGTACCTTTTAGAGTAAACGTTTAATGCATATTAAATGTACAAAAGGTATATGTTTGAAGGAACCACCCCAAAGACAAAGAATTGTACAGATTATTTTCCTGAGAGTTTGCTTGTGCTATATTCATATGAGGTGTAAATTCCTGGTAAACTAATAAGAAAGGATTGAATGTGTATATATTATTATTATTATTATTATTATTATTATTATTATTATTATTATTATTATTATTATTATTATTTATTAATCACAGATATATCAATCTTTAACACAGACACAGTTGGTATTATACTTTTGGTATTGCATTTTTAAATAATAATGTTATATATTTAAATGGCAGATTCAAGTCCAAGTGAAATTAGTGACAATGAGTATCCTTTGTACTGTATGTAATACAGTATGTAATTTTTAAAAGGATTGAGGAAGACATAACAAATGTTCATGATTTGTGGCATCCTACATAACATCTGCTGCTTTGGACGCCAAAGTGCTCCCCAAAGATATGTACTAGCTGCTCCAGTTCCCCCTAAATGTCAGCAGAAATCTGCACAGATGTCTTGTATGTTCCAAAGCCTCCAAGAATGGCTAAGAAGTATTATAATTTGACTTAAGAGTTAAAACCCTCTCTTACAGGAAACCATCCTTTTGATGATCCAGAGCTGTTGCAATATGTATTAGATACCTTCCTGCATATTTGAAAAGATAAATGTTCTGGCTGTTAGGCTTGTTGTAAACAGAGGAAAAGATTTATTATGAGACCCCTTGCAGAAAATTACAAATGGCATTAAAAAAAAAAAAAAAA
>JAFFST010053804.1:291026-313580 GCA_022414735.1 Noturus placidus | reverse complement strand
ATATATACATATATATATATCAGCTTTATCAAAAGGGATTTGAGCAGCAAGTAACATATGTAAGAGGTTGTTGCTTGCTAGATATTTAAGGAATAAAATATGAGAGGCATGCTTTTATGGAAAATAGACAACTGCAGAGAGATTGATCATACGTTTATTCATTTATAGTATGTTTTTATTGGTTTATATTATGTAAATGTTGTTGAACTGCAAAACTGCAAAAATTTAGTTATAGCAACAATAAAGAATTGCTCCTTCATTAGCCTATCTTTTTGGTCTCACTTGAACTGAATGAGACAAAAAAAGCAACAAAGCCCACTATAATAAGACTTTCCCATGCCGGAAAGCCTAAAATTACAGTTTTACCTCCTGACTGTTACAAAGTGCTGATATTGCAGACTCCTTCCCAAAATACTAAACATCCTGACACCATATCAATACAACATTTATTTGGAACATCCACCATTTATGTTTCTGTGTAAGCTGTTACTGCAGAACCAATAATGTATTAGAACAAGTACATTATTATAACTCTTGCAGCTGGAAGTAGTCTCTGAGATAACCTGATGAATCAGAATTGGGCATTCGACAGCTCTGTGGAAATAATGGATTCACACACACACACACACACACACACACACACACACACACACACACACACACACACACACATACATACATACATACATACATACATACATACATACATATATACATATATACATACAGTATCTATCTATCTATCTATCTATCTATCTATCTATCTATCTATCTATCTATCTATCTATCTATCTATCTATCTATCTATCTATCTATCTATATATTTTTTTTGATCAGCCATAACATTAAAACCACTGACAGGTGAATTAAATACCATTGATTGTCTTATTACAATGGCCCCGGTCAAGGGGTGGAATACATTAGGCAGCAAGTGAACAGTCAGTTCTCAAAGTTGACGTGTTAGAACCCCTTCATGGCAACAATATTCCCTAACTGCCTTTTTCAGCAGGATAATGTGTCCTGCAAAAATTGGTTTGAAACATGACAAAGAGTGTTGACTCGAACCTCCAAATTCCTCAGATCTCAATCCAATCAAGCATCTGTGGGATATGCTGGACAAACAAGTCTGATCCATGGAGGCCCCATTTCAGAATTTATGGGACTTGAAGGATCTGTTGCTAATGTCTTGGTGGCAGACACCCCAGCACACCTTAAGATGTCTTGTGGAGTCCATGCCTCGATGAGTCAGCTGTTTTGGTGGCACAAGGGGGATCTACACAATATTAGGCAAGTGCCTTTAATGTAATGGCTGATTGGTGTGTGTGTGTGTGTGTGTGTGTGTGTGAGCCTGTTTATAGGAACCAATGTGTATGTGTGCTATAGCACCAACAAAAGTTTTTTTGATAGGACAATAGATAGGAGGCTCAATTCTTAATTAAACACAGAACTCTTACGGACTTATTATATCCCAAATATATAATAAGTCCAGAGGTCACACATGAGAAGGAGGGAATATCAATATTACTGATGCAAATATTCTTGGTGCTCATTAGTGATGTTCCTCTGAGCACCAGTCAATTGCACCAAGCTGGCACACACCCACACACAACCATGTATATTGAGAGTGCCTTTTTCAGTCCCTTTAGAGGCTCAGACAGTTATTCAGATAATGTGGCTTGGCAATGAGATGGCAACAGCTCAAACTGAATATTGTGTCTGGAGTGGTTGAATTGTCACCTTGTCAAATTCACACAAATTCACTGCTGGCATGCCTGAGATTCAAATCTCAGAGCATACACCTGCACAAGTACTGATCTGTTAGCCAAAAATAAAACCAAGCAACAACTGGTAAAATTCAGTTTCCATTACAATTTGGTATGCTTTGTATGCCCATTTTGTCTTGGCAGTTATTTACAACCCCAATTCCAAAATTGGTGGGTCGCTGTGTGAAATGTATATAAATGTAAATGTTTAAACTGAGGAAATGTACCATTTTAAGAAAAAAACAAGGTAATTTTCAATTTCATGGCCGCAACATGTCTCAAAAAAATTTGGGACAGGGGCAACAAAAGGCTGGAAATGTAAGTGTTACTAAAAAGAAATTGCATTTTGTTTTCATTGACATTTATTTACATTTTACATAGTGTTCCAACTTTTTTGGAATTGGGGTATGAATGCACTAACTGACTGAAAATCCTCATTGAGATTTCACACTGATCATCAAGCCAAGATGTATGATAAGAAGGAAAATGGAAACAGTTGTGGTGCCTGTATTTAATCATAGAGCAGTGCAAACATTCCACAGATGCCCAAATAATATTTCATAGACACACAGCAATGGAGTGGAATAGACAAAAGGCAGAAAGAAATAAGTCTGGCCCATATATATGAAGTATGATTCTCATAAAAGGTTGCTGTGAATAACACTTCCATATTATGTTGCACTGCCATCAAATAATTATGTTCTCACAGCATAGTTTTCTAGCGGCATCATTCAACATACTGACCTATTAACTTGTAAAATCTGTAACATTGACTATACAGTTTGCTGTTTTGAGGAGTAAAATATGTCACTACATACTTCATCCATGAGTTAAAACTGACTGGACATGTTTGTCATGTTATTTTTTATTTATTTCCAGCATGACAGGAAACACAACACTGCTTTCCAGCCCCACAAATGTCTTGGACAACTCTTCTGTGTGGAATGTCTCTGTTCCACCACCCCTGCCTGACTGGGAGACCCCGACCTTCACCACAGCTGCTCGATTCCGTGTTGTGGCCACCCTGGTACTCTTTGTATTTGCAGCGGCCAGTAACCTGTCTGTGCTGCTCAGTGTGACGCGGGGTCGAGGCAGGCGCTTGGCCTCACACTTGCGGCCGCTCATCGCAAGCCTGGCCTCAGCAGACCTCGTCATGACTTTTGTGGTGATGCCACTGGATGCAGTGTGGAATGTGACGGTGCAGTGGTATGCTGGGGATGCCATGTGTAAGCTCATGTGCTTCCTGAAGCTGTTTGCCATGCACTCGGCTGCGTTCATCCTAGTGGTGGTGAGCCTGGACCGACACCACGCCATCCTGCACCCACTGGACACACTGGACGCAGGTCGCAGGAACAGGAGGATGCTGTTGGCTGCATGGATACTTAGCCTACTCCTTGCTTCCCCACAGGTCAGTGCAGCTCTGCTTTACATGCCTGTGTCTGAATTGAAATCTGAAATCAAGACATTACAAATTGTTCCCCCTTAGATTTATTTTATTAACATAATCCAATCATTCAAATATTAGGCTCATTATTCAAATATGTACAATAACTTGAACATACTAGGTCAAAGCTGACATTATTTATAGACTGACATGTTTTTGAGCTTAGATGATATATATATATATCATAGACTGGATTTGCTTCACATGTCACAGAGCCCTCCCAGACTTCCTAGACCACATTTTAAGAATAATTGACTTAAACAATGCTTATTATTTAGTTTTTTGTAATAAAGTATGTATATTTAGATAACACTATACATTATTCCGTAAGGAAAGGTATGTAGTTACTGTACAAGTGTACAAATTTCCTGTTTTTTTGTAAATGAATAAATGTTATAGTATGGATATTATTTAGTATTACAGTATTAAATACTGCTTTGTAGAATTTATAGTATTTTATAGTATAATTTTTTTGTGAAGAAAATTTAGAGTAATTTTAGCCTAATTGGCTATGTTAAATTTCCCCTACGTGTCAATGAATGAATGAATGAATGAGTGTGTGTGTGTGTGTGTGTGTGTGTGTGTGTGTGTGTGTGTGTGTGCGTGTGTGTGTGTGCATGGTGTCCAATGATGGATTCTCATCCCATTGAGGATGTATTTCCATCTTTCGTCCAGTGTTCTGCATCTGCTGTAACCCTGACCAGGATAAAGTTCTCACTGAAAATGAATAAAAGACTGAATAAAGTATTTTTCTGTTCCTTGTCCTGGCAATGCAGAGTCAGAAGTCTGTGATGTATGTCTTTGCTTTTTACAACATTGTAAAGAGCAAAGACAAACCATTATCTTCAAACCATTAGGTCCGTTTCGGAAAGGTCTTGAAAATCCCATTGATTCTAGCACATAAACTCCCAACAGGTGATGAAGCAGGTCTCTATACAGTTACTCCTAACAAAGATGTGTGTCTGTACATGTGACTTTTTCTAATTTAATCACACAGACAGAATGATAAAAATCATACACCAGATGTTGTTTTTATTGTAAATGAAAAGTTCAGACTTGTATTTATTCTAGTTGTTGCACTATATTGTTAGTTTATTAAAAATGTTTTATAATTCATCCATTTCAGGGGACTGGAGTTGACTAAACAAATGAACATAATAAAATTATCATGTTAGGTGGTTAATTGAAAATTCTTTTCAGGCAATGAAAGTCTGAAGTCTGTGATCCACAAACATCGCCAGATGCTTCCCTGGTGATGATATATTGAGCCTGTAATGCACCCAATTTTCAGTTGTTGCTTGCTTTAAGGGCTTTTTGCCAAGCTTCCAGAGCAGACCAGGCATGATGCGGCTTTTAATTAGACAGTTAATCATACCATTATCTTTGCTTTACCCTGTTGTAACTGCCTGCCAGCCTATGTGCTTGCACATTCTCAGGCATTAGTGCCTGTTTTTCAAGTCTGTGTTTGAAACCTGTGTTTTTCAAATCTGGCTCTAGTTATGTGTCATTAATCTAGCTAAATTTTGATGACACTAACTCGAGCTACCAATCTAGTGGTAACACTGCATTATTTATAAAGTAGATTGATGATGTATCTCAGTCAGCTGATCCTGTGACACTATGCCCCAGGAAACACAGGAAAAACAAACACTGTCTTTGAATTCACGCTCTGGCAGTTGCTACATCCTTGAGTCGACAAGAACTGATTTTTTCACTCATGCTGTCATCATTTTTGCTTGTGAATGTCGGTGATATTTTCTAACTAATTTAGTTGTTTCCCAAAATATAAAAAAGCTAGTATCCTAATTTAAACAACTACAATCCTGAACAGGCAGTTACTAAGGATGAATGAATGAACAGTGTAAATACATGTAAATGATCTTGGTCTTATCTTGTCTTTCCTTGTCTTGTTTACTCACACGCATGAAAGTGAAAACATCCTGCTTGTGCACCTGAATAGCACACCACCTATCGATGCCTGTTTGAACACATTATCTGTTCATTCTGAATAATGTATTCATATTTGTTTACATCTCTAGTATAAAGGACGAAATGATGTATTGAGCCTTAGATGACAGAGTTTGTTCCTTAGCTTGCTACTACAACGTTACCGTTAGCTAACTTGTTATAGCTCTTCTGCTATAGCTCACTTGCAGGTGCCTGGGAAATTTTGCTGGTTTAGTTAATATTAGTCAAATTTAGTTTGTTAGTTTTAAAATTGACCTGTAATTCAAGAAGTTTTCTTCTGTGAATAAACACTATTTGCAGCAGCAATGCTGTAGTAGCTCCATCTGTTGTTTGACAGCATATGACTGTATTTTTTACTCCAGGAATAATGTAATGACAGTAAACCTGGCTTGTCACATGATAAGTGCATTAAAAGATGCTCCAGATGTCTGCCAGGTTTCCTTTTTTGCTTAATATGCACAGTTATAAGTGGTAGAAGTAAACATGGAGTGGTATTTTAACACAATGTTTCTACTCAACTCTATTTAGTAATAATTTCTCATTTATGTCTCTGACAGTTGTTCATTTTCCGGGCAATTAAGGCAAAGGGAGTTGACTTTGTCCAGTGTGCTACACATGGAAGCTTCCAGCACCACTGGCAGGAGACGGCATATAACATGTTCCACTTTGTCACACTGTATGTGTTTCCTCTGCTTGTCATGAGCTTGTGCTATACACGTATCCTGGTTGAAATCAACCGCCAGATGCACAGAAGCAAGGACAAAGGTGAGTGACTCTCCTGATATGGTCATGTAATCGACATGCCCTAAGGAGTACTAACATAACTGCATATGTCTCTCCAGCAGGAGAGCCTTGTCTGAGACGCAGTGGAACGGACATGATCCCCAAAGCACGTATGAAGACCCTAAAAATGACCATTATTATTGTAGCCTCTTTTGTTATTTGCTGGACACCATATTACCTCCTTGGAATCTGGTACTGGTTCCAGCCACAGATGCTGCAAGTAATCCCTGATTATGTTCATCATGTCTTCTTTGTTTTTGGAAACCTCAACACATGCTGCGACCCAGTCATATATGGTTTCTTTACACCATCATTCCGTGCCGACTTGTCCAGATCTTTCTTTTGGAGGAACCAGAATGCTTCAGCCAAATCTCTGGCGCAGTTCTCTGGCAATAGGAGAGAAGTCAGTGGGGAAGCAGAGTCAGACTTGGGCAGTGGTGACCAACCCAGTGGACAACAAGCATAAATGATTTAAACTCAGTAATGTGCTAAGAGTACGTGTGATTGTGGAAAGAGGAAATGTGCTGATTAAATGTGGTATTAATCATGTTTTTATGTCTGTCTTATCTGCCAGTCTGTAGCTGTTCCATGTGCTCTAGAATTCTCTAGTCATGACACAAAATGAGTGTATTACTCTGATGTCGGAATACAGTCCAACCCTGAAATACCCAGGTAGTAACTGTAAATGAATCTCTATGCAGTTCAGTTCATACAATCCCCTCTGAAAGTATTGGAACAGCAAGGCCAATTCTACTGTTTTCAATGACCCAAAACACACTGCCAACACAACAAAGGAGGAAATGTTGTAAGGTTTAGACTGGCCAAGTCACTCACCAGACCTTAAAACAGTTGAGCAGAATTTCACCAGTTTGGTGATGTCAGTGGGTCATCGATGCAGTTACTGCAAGCAAGGAATATGCAACCAAACATTAAGTGTTATTTACTTAAATTTACTTTAAGACTATCTGTTCCTATACTTTTGCTAACCTAAAAATTGTGTGGTCTGTCACCAAATGTTCCATATTTTAGATATTTAGATTTTAAATTTTCATATTTCTGGATGTAAATATCAGGAAATGAAAGCCTATTCATCTTTTGATCTCAAAATCCAAATGTCTTCAATGTATAGCAAAAACAATAGCCTTGCTGTTCCAATACTTTCAGACGGGACAGCATGTAATCAGACACTGACACAAATTAGGTTGCCTTGAATCTGTAATCTATAACACTGGGTATGACATGAATCAGAGACATGTTAATTTGCAAACTGTCACCATTCATTATATGTACAAGCATACCGGTTGTGCTCGGTACAAGCTCAAGCTCTTACATACACAGTACATCTGTTTAGAGGATGCTATTAAAGGACAGTTGATTTTCACAACCAGCTGCAAGTTAGTGCAACATTAACTTATGTTTGGTAGGCTGAAGCAAGAATGCAAACAACCTGGTAAATTATGAAAGAACACAGCAGGGAATGACCAAAGAACAGCTTTGATTGTGAGGAAAAAGTGTTCAACAACACTCACAAAGATATACAGTAGCAATATATCTTTCACAGATTACTACAAAAGGATGAATACATGAACATGCATATTTATATTATTTATAT
Source organism: Noturus placidus (assembly GCA_022414735.1). Classification (NCBI taxonomy): domain Eukaryota; kingdom Metazoa; phylum Chordata; class Actinopteri; order Siluriformes; family Ictaluridae; genus Noturus; species Noturus placidus. Next base: position 306,010 of record JAFFST010053804.1, on the reverse strand, counting down.
TATTGGGTGTGTGAATGTGTGTGATTGTGCCCTGCGATGGATTGGCACTCCATCAAGGATATCCCCGCCTTGAGCCACATGCACCCTTGGATAGGCTCCAGGTTCCCCGTGACTCTAAGGATAAGCGGTACAGAAAATGGATGGATGGATGGAGGATTATACATTTATATTATAATATATATATATATATATATATATATATATATATATATATATGTACATTTACATTTATTCATTTAGCAGACGCTTTTATCCAAAGCGACTTACAAATGAGACACACTCACACACCAATGGTAGCAGAGCTGCCATGCAAGGTGCTAGCTTGCCATCGGGGGCAACTTAGGGTTCAGTGTCTTGCCCAAGGACACTTCGGCATGGGATCACCCGGGCCGGGATTCGAACCGCAAACCCCACGATTAGTGGATTAGTGGACAACCCGCTCTACCGACTGAGCCACAGCCGCCCTGTGTATATATATAGCATACTTTTACATGTAGCTATTTTTCGGAGGATTGCATGTTCTCCCCAAGATTGTGTGGATTTCCTCAGGGGACATCACACAGCTGGGAAAGTGTCCATGATATACACATATTTGTCACACGAATAATCGTAAATGAATACTATGTAAACCCCATTTTAATGCAAACTGATTGTTTTGACCATGATTATATAAGTGCTTTTTGTGGTCACACAATTTGCGTTTGATCAGACTGACTAGATGAATAAATGATTTGTAGATGTTGCTGACCCTTTAGTCCAGGTATTTGCCGTAAGAAAGTATGTAGGAGAGAAGAAAATGTACAGACCAATTATCTTCGATTAAAAAAAAAGCATGTCTTAATCTTTGAATGAAAAGAAATGTGTCAAGCTGTAAGAATGGGAAGGCCTGGTTACTGATTGCTATTAAGTAAAAAAAAAAGAAGAACAGACACAGGTTAGACTGTACCAAGTTCAAGTTCTCCAGAGTGAGAAAAGGGAAACTGTGGAGAGAGAAAAAAGACTGCTCATTATTCAGAAGCTTATTTTTGATACATGGTGATTAGCTGCGAGCGAACTTGGCTCAATTTATTACCGATGTGGCAGCAACAGATCCCCCAACCTGAGCCTTCTGATCATGTGTTTCATTTACTGATGATGACAAGCAAATTCTTTCTGGAAAAAAAAAAGCTTGTAAGAATTCTCCTGAGACAAAAAACTATATATTAAATCTTCTATCTTTTCCATGGTTAGTCAGTCATGTTAAATTCAATAGAATCAAACTCTGACCAATTTGAATAATAGGAAATAGTCAAATTGCTTGGAGTAAATTGGATAATAGATGTATGTGCGGATTAATGGTCACCCGAGGACCAAAAGCTAATGAGTTGCTTGGTAACATGCTGTTTTAATCATTAAAAAAAAACATAGTCTTTATATTCTGATAGCTATCATTAAAATAGATTGATAATGATGTCTCGTTGTCTGTATTTTGTTTGGTATTTTGTTTGGATAATTTTCTGCATGGATAGAGTGCTCCTAGCTCATCAATTATTTAGCACAGGCAAGAGTGTTTTATACAAGTGGAGGCTATAAATGAAACAAAGCACTAGATAGATGAAGGAGCTAAGCCTAGGATTACAGCAAAGTTACTTATGCTTTATACCTAATGGAAGTAGTGACAGAGAAAACAGTGGGAGAAAATGGCTTATAGAAAACAGCCTAAGACAATAAATATTGCAGCAGAAAAGAAAGCACCCAATAAAAAAGGGATTGAGCGTTTGTGTGTGATTTGTTTATTTATTTGTTTATTTATTTAGGGCTGAACAGATTTGAGAGAAGGGCTTTTCTTCTGCTTGACCGGCACACTTGCTGGTGGTATACTGTAAAAAATTATATCTTAGCATGTAAATAAAAATGTATTAGATATATACAGTATGATCTACAACCCAAATTCCAAAAAAGTTGGGACAGAAATGGTTTACCAAAATATTCAAGATATCCATTAGAAAGTCATTACAGACGGAATTATATTGTGAACTGTAGAAGGTGAAATGCCCAAAATCCTATCGATTTGTTTTTTGGGGAATTTTGTTTTCAAAGATTATTTGCTGATGCATCTGTTGGCGAAATTCGACCCATCATTGCTCTTGAAGGACTAGGCCTTTATTGGAGACTCCTTATATACTATGATTAGACGATTGCCTCATGTGTTTCACATCTCCTTCTTATGTTAACTTCACATCGCTATTAATCCTAAATGGCCACTTTCCCAACTTTTATGGAATGTGTTGCATGCATTAATTTCAAAATAAACATTTATCTTCAAAAAACTATACAGTTGATTAGATAAAACATCAAATACCATGTCTTTATACAGCTTTTTGTTTAAATACTAGTGAAAGTACATTTACAGATCAAAAAGAAGTGACTTTTTGTATTTATTAGCATTTTCCATACTGTCCCAACTTTTTGCTATTGTGGCTGCAATATGATTATTGCAATCAAAGATTATATATGATAATCTTTGAAATCATCTTGTTCTCTTGACAGATTTTTTTTTAGCTTATTTTAAGGATTTATTATTTAAAAAAATGTATTTCTGAAAAGAAGCTAAATTATCTGCCAAAAGAAAAAAAAAAAACATTTTTAAACTTAGTTAGTAAAATTAGTAAATATTTCTAGAAATAGGCTTAATTGTTTTATAATCTGTTCTATAATCATCTCAAAATGAGAAACATTGCATTAGACAACTTTGCATTTATTCATGACATCTTCACTTGCTACGATATAAGCTATAATATATGTATGTATAAGTTATTCTCTCAAGCTATAATATTTTACCATATACAACATAGTTAACTTAAAAAAGATAAGACTTCAGTGCACTGCATGTACAGTGTCCTCCACTAAAATGACCACCCTTGGTAAATAAGATCTTTTGTTCAAAAAAATTCACAAAAATATTCTCTGCTCTCATGGATATCAAACAATTGCAAAAAAAAAAAAAAAAAAAAAAAAAAAAAACAGGTTTATAAAAAATAAATACCTAAATAAAATAAAACACTTTGCAACAAATAGGTGTGCAACAATTATTGCCACCCCTATAAATTCATACGAGAAAAATATAACGTTACAATACACAGAGAATCAAACTACAATTGACATGCAATTACACCCAGTTCTGTTCTGTATAAACAGAAGAACATACACACCATACTCAAATATACACATGTTTGTGTGTGTGTGTGTGTGTGTGTGTGTGTGTGTGTGTGTGTGTGTGTCTTTGGAGAGGGGTTTGGATGGAAAATGTGGGAAAATGTGTTTGTTTTTCCTGTGTTTCCTGAGGCATAGTGTCACAGGATCAGCTGACTGAGATACATCATCAATCTACTTTATAAAAAATGCAGTGTTACCACTAGATTGGTAGCTCGTTTTAGTGTCGTCAAAATTTAGCTAGAGTTAACTAGACACATAACTAGAGCCAGATTTGAAAAACACAGGTTTCAAACACAGACTTGAAAAACAGGCACTAATGCCTGAGAATGTGCAAGCACGTAGGCTGGTAGGCAGTTACAACAGGGTAAAGCAAAGATAATGGTATGATTAACTGTTATATTTATGCTATATCCTCTGTGGCAATTTTTCAAACTGAAGTATTAACGATTGAATTGTCATTATACAGTATTTTTAATTCTTGTTACTGATAATTTTGCATGAAATGTGGTGATGGTATCCATTGACAGTGTCAATGTCGTGTAAATTTACAACTTAATATTAATGTGATTGCTCGTAAGACCTTCGGGGCAATTTGACCATATACGGTAGGTAATTAAGCTATTGACAGATACATAAAAAAGACCTATGCATTTTTACTTTAATGGAAAATCCATATAAGAAGGTCTTATATGAAAAATATGACCTTGATCAATGACGCAGAGGATCTTTAGAGTAAATTGGCTTGCGTGTACCCATTTCTGTCGATCTAACCATAACAAATCAACGGTAATCTTTTCTAATAATGAAACATCTGTGCTTTTTCAGTGTGCTAACATATAGGACTTCTTACTTGTGAATTTGAGCACACATGCAGTGAATGTACTCTGTGCTTACAGATCTGACAGGATGAACTGCAATCTAATTGTTTTAGTACACCAGCAGTGCCATCCTTATCTCTGAGCAGTTTCAACATTACTGTCACTGACAAAGACAGAAGCATTAACACACGCACATGCACACGCATGCACACGCGCACACAAACGAGTTGTCATACATTTTCAGTGGAACCGGATGTGATGGTAATACATAATCACTGCTTGTTGTCTCTCTGCTTTATCAGAATATCGGTGGCTGATCCATTCATATAAGCCATTTCAATGTCTTTAAAGTGGATGTAAATGAACTGAAACTTGTTGACACTCTTGTCCATCCAAAATCACACACTTTTAACATGACTTAAATTTTTTTTTTTTTTTTTAACAAATGAAAAACATTTAGAAATACTCAATTACAAAACCAACGGAAAACAACAGCTCTAGAGAATCGGGAAAGCATTTATAAGCTAAAGTGTTAGCCGAAATGTCTTTCATTTAGCAGTAAATGGTGTTAAATCTTAGTCTTATGTCAGGCCATAGCTAATGAAGAATGGTTTTTATGATGGGTGAGATGTATGATCAATAGTATAAGACCAGCCGCACAGATAAAATGGGATAATATTGTACACCAGTAGTGGGCAACAAACACAACTGAAATTCTATCTCTTTAAGTGTGACCAAGCTATCTAAAGCACATTACCTACACAAAATGCTATTAAAAACACACAAAACCCCAATCCCTTCCCTGAAATATACGTACAATATGCAAAATATACAATGTTGGTATGGATTAGTTAGATACAAGCAGCAATGTTACAAGCTAAAATGCATTTGAGTAGTGTGGCAGTAGCAAAGCTATTTTCAAAATAATGGGGATTTTTCAATAACAAGGTGGAGCATGATAATACTACACCGCCTTCTCCCTTTTCACATATCCAGATCAGCAGTATTTTTGAATGAAACAAACACAGCACGCAAAATTATTGTATCCATTCAGTAGCAAATGCAATATTTCTGATTAACATAGAAGGCACCACAGCTACTGACGACACATCTTCTTAAGACCATTGTTGGTCTGTAACCTTTGCAGACCAGAAATGAAAATACAAATACTGTCAACATACAAAATGCTGCGGACCGACTAAAGGGCACCTAACTTTTTGTTACCAAGCTGGCTAAGTTGACAGAGAAGGATATCTGACATCAGATATGGTTTAGCTTAATTGCTATTGTCTGCTATATGAAATAACAAGCAATGATAAACATTATTATTCATATTGCTACTAAGCCATAAAAACATCTATGTAATTTACTGTTACGTATATAGAACAGTGGTTTTCAAAGTGGGGGCCACGGCCCCCTTGGGGGCCTCCAGGGGGCGCCAGTGGGGCCTCAACAATTTTGTGTGAAAAGAAATGAAACCACACACACACACACACACACACAATCAATACCTAATGTAATGTAAATATATAAGATTTAATTATTAATAATAAAAAGGATGATATATTCAGAAGTCTGTATTTTTAATGTGTTTTAAAGACATCATACAAAAGGGGGGCCTCGGTCAAATGTTAATGCTATTTGGGGGGCCTTACCCTGGAAAAGTTTGGGAACCACTGATATAGAATACTGTATGTCCATTGACGTTAAATATTTAGGTTGACATTTCCTGACAAGATCTGAGCCAGTAGTAATTACTGAGCTCTCTGTTTTTGATTATTATTGTTTTAGAGTTAAATGATGTCAAATGCTTCTTACAAAGAGTAGATAATTATTAGAAAGGCCAAACCTGTCCTATACGAATTATATACTACATCAAAAAAATGCAATAAAGTAATTGCCCAATAAAATTAAAATATCACAGTTGATTTTGTTTGACAAAATAGCTTCAGTCCAATTTGTAGTGTAGCGTAGTCTACTTGAAGTGTATTTTTATTTAAAGAATAGTTTAATAATTTCATTTAATTTATCAATTTGTATAGCGCTTTTTTACAATGGTACATTGTCTCAAAGCAGCTTTACAGAAATATCATTTTTACATTTACAAGCGACTTACTAATGAGAGCACATTCACACACCAATGGTAGCAGAGCTGCCATGCAAGGTGCTAGCTTGCCATTGGGGGCAACTTAGAGTTCAGTGTCTTGCCCAAGGACACTTCGGCATGGGATCACCCGGGCCGGGATTCGAACCGCCAACCCCACGGTTAGTGGATTAGTGGAGAACCCGCTCTACCGACTGAGCCACAGCCGCGTTTAGCTGTTGTAGCTACAAGACAGGAGAAAGAGATAGACTCTAATTTCCAGAAACCCCAAGCCTTCTACCATGTCCTCTTTTCCAATTTCCACCACTCATCCTTGTTCAAGTTCACACTAATCACACTCACCTGTAACTCATTAGCATCTGCAAATGTTCACTCATTTCAGTCCATTTCTTTTTTCTTCTTTGCACCTTCTGGATAAGTCTGAGTCATTTGTCTGTCAGTTTAGATTTTCCTGTTGTTGACCTCTGCTTTGCTTCTTCTGGTTATGTGTCATGTTTCTCCCCCTTTTGTTTAGACACTGGTTTCTAGATTGATTCGGTTTGACCTTTCCTCTCCTTTCATCATTAGTGGTTTGCCGATCTGGACTGTATGCTCTTGGTTCATTAATCTCTATTCATCTCTAGTAAGTTTGTCACAGTCTGACAGACTTGTGCTGTGACAGTACTTGCCTAATGAGTTTAAATGGAAAATTGATATGAAAATTAGCAACACTGATATTAAAATCTACTGTATAACAATAACACACTGAAGTATTTTACTGTGACAATTATTACATTATAGAGTAAATATGAAAATTTTCTCTGAGATTCATTTAGATTTTTTTGGAATGTCTATTATCTACATCAAAAATATACATTGTAATGATGAAATGAGTTTAATTTTAGTACTTAGATTTTCATGAACGCTAATGACAATGTTATGGCACCATAAGATTTCTTCACCTTTATACTTATTTACCACCAAATTTTTTTTTATGTGTTAAGCCTCTGGTATACGTAATTTTTTAAGCATACGCTAGCGTGTGTGCACGGTCGTGTGAATAACCTTTCAAAGTATACTCAAATTGACATGTACATGTCAAATGGAGTATGTACAGAGCAGTAAAGCAGGTGGTCTGGTGTGAAGGATGACAACGAAGAAGAATCACAACAACATGTAGAACAATGCTTGGGCAATCGCTCACCATGATTTGCACCTGTACACCAATCCTTGTACTCTTTAAGGCTACAATTATACAAATGCAGGGACTTTCTAACCTGCACTTGTTTCCATCTCTTCAGTTTATTCCGTTTTTTTCTTCAACTACCTTGAGAATGAATGACCCTAGGTCAATGTTGCCACCTTGTGGAATAAGTAAATAGGGCACAAGAATGAAATGCGCATGTACGACGTGCATGTACAGTACACGTGTACTCTGCTGATGACGAAATTTGCGTCACGCGTCCTGTATACTGTTCCTAGCGTATGCGTAAAAAGTGAAGCATACTCTCTGCTTTATACCTACACTTTTGAATCTGCAGACACTATCATAATTATGATCTTGTCCTTAACTTGCCCTTCACTCTTAATCCATAATAATATTTTTTGGCCACACAACTAACTCTTGACCTTTAAACAAAAGCTTTTATTAAACACTACCTTCCACAGAGAAGACTGAGGCTACAGCTAACATGGCTTCCACATACAGATGACAAATTAAAGTAACAATCAGCAGTGGGCCACCATGTTTCTACAAGTTTCTGAAACTTACTGCAAGAATGAAAGCCGTTCTTCAAATAGATATTCCATCACCTGGTGACTTGATGATGATGATGATGATGATGGTAGATAGCACTGTCTAACACATCAGTCCAGATCTGGTGCAAAGGCCACAGCATATGATTTACATTATTCTCATTCTCACGGAAACATTCAGCAAACCCTCATGCCCCGTGGATCCTGGAAGAGAGAAACCCTGTCAAGATAGGACTGATTCATCATATAATAAATGATAAGTTATGATAATTTTGTATTGATTTGCAGTGACCTTTTCATTTATGGCAATATGCTTACTGATTTCAGATTCAAGACACTATGCCTAGACACCACTGCAGGTGTTACTCATATTAATAATTCATTTACTTGCTGAAACTCATGTCTGCTGCATCTTGTGATGCATTTACTGTTTATTTTCTGTTGAAAGCAAGATTGAGATTAAATTCCTGCTGTTACAGTCCACATCCTGAAAATTCCAGCTCTAAAGCAGAGAGGTGCATGGAACATAAAAATATTCGCAATTCTTAAAAATCTTAAAAACAGAAAATTACTATTTCCAACATAAAATATTTTTTTTATTCTAAAGTGCTAAATAAAGCATTTCATATTTCTGCCCGATTCTGTGGCCATATAATGATTTCTGCACCAACCTGTACTTAAAATAATGGAAAATATACAATAAGCAAAGTGAAAACAGATTTTATTTAAACACAAATTGTTTCCAGCCCATCAGTGTCTAGTGGGAGCTGAATCATCAGTGAGAAGACAATTTTCACTCTCGGGGGAATAAAAGCAGTGCACAGCTGCCATTTTCAGCACTGTAGACCAACATTTAGCAAAGCTTGACGTAGATAACAACACTTTTTAAGGAATGCTCTCAATCTATTGTATCTGTATTAATAACTGCTAATAATCTGTATCACCACTGCTGAGTATTTCAGTGCCTTTTGCAGTCTCAGCTAGAAAATCTAAAGGATGAGACATGAGAGAACAGTCTTAATGAAACTATTATTATGTAGTTTGAGGAAAACGTAGATCCCATGTGCAATCAGGACTACACTCATAATGCATCACCCACAAATTCTATGATTTGAAAAATTAGCATTTCTTGAAGTCCTACAAAAATATTTATGAACATTTATTGACTTCCCCAACAACTGCTTTTAAACATCCATAGTCATCCATAATTGTGCTTTAATGGTTACAGGATTGTTTTTGGTATTCATCCATCTTTTAAACGTTAGATAGACATGAGGTTGAAAAAATGATAGAGCAATCTTTTAAAACTTACTTGCTTATTATTCTAGTGTTGAAATAACATTGCATTCGACTCTCTGTAACCTGCCTGTGTTTTTTATACTATACAATAATTATTCTGTAATATAATATATAATAAATAATGAAATGTAATATAATTATTAATATGTGAGTGGGTTATAGTAAGCCAGGCAGTAAATTTGACCAAGAACTAGCTACTTTCACAGAAAGAGACAATTTGACAAGGCAGATGATCAGCAACAAATCGTTTCCTTTAGCCCTTCAGCAAACACATGAAATTATATAATTTATTCACCACATGCTTCAAACAAAACTCTTTAAAAACTATTTTTTAAAGATGGGATGCTATGATCTTTTTTAAATGCAGTGGCCATATTTTGCTCTGAAAAGCTTTTATTGTGATGTTCTAAAATGTATTCCCCCTCTGTATACAGGAAAGTACAGAATACTTTCAGTATCTCCATAAGCTTGACAGAGAAAGAGTGGGAAGAAAGAGTGTCTTATGGCTGTGAACATTGGCAAGCTGTTGACGTGCTGCACAGAAAGATTTTTGTATGCTCTTGGCTGTCATACTTCTCATCCCATCACTGTTTTATGTACCTGGTCTTATTGATCAATTTTCTAGTAAATTTGTCTGTAAATGTTTTCATAGGCCATACCAAACAAGAACAATTTCTCCAGACATTTGTAGTAACTCATGGCCAGTTCCATGATTTGAACCCTTGATCAGTCAAGGGTTACATTAGTGAGTGACAAGATTTTCATGAATACCAAGGAGTAAGCGGTTGAAGATGGATGGATGGATGGACCAAATTTCCATCCATCCATCTTCTACCGCTTACTCCTTTATCAGGGTCACAGGGAGCCTGGAGGTTCCAGGAGGAACCTGGAGGAACCGGAGGTTCAAGAAATATAACTGTTCAGGTTCCTATCCCAGGAAGCATTGGGCACAAGGCGGGGTACACCCTGGACAGGGTGCCAGTCCATCGCAGGGCACAATCACATACACACTCACACACCCATTCATATACTATGGACACTTTAGACACGCAAATCAGCCTACCATGCAAACCGGATTACCCGGAGGAAACCCCCGACGCATGGGGAGAACATGCAAACTCCACACACACATGGCCCCGCAGGGCTCGAACCCCAGACCCTGGAGGTGTGAGGCGAACATGCTAATCACTAAGCCACCTGAATACCAAATTTCTTTTGTAAATTTGATATTTTCTGACTTGATAAATAAGGTCTTTGACCACGCTTATGTAACTTAGAAACAGGAGTAATTATCTAAATATTGACGGTGGAGTTAGATTTTATGGAAAATACAAGAGATACTAGAGTACATGATCATATTTATTAGCATTTATTTATTTGGTTTTTTTTACAGTAAACTGCTCCAGGCAGAAGTTTGAAGAAAAGGTTTTAGACAGAAGCGTAAAGATAATCTATTTGATGGATACAGTCTCTTTTGTACTATAGTTCTCACCTCCATTTCCTCCAAGGGTTTTTACTGAGACTGTACTGAAAACTGAGGCTCCTCTGATGCATAAGGAGAACTAAATACAGGCTCAGCAATTGTTCAGAAATATAACTGTTCAGGCTAATAATGTATCAAGCAGCTTGAGTTGCTCGTATAATGCCAAGAGCTCTCTTAAGTGTGCCAAAAAGAAAAGTCTGTAGAGAAGCCACAAGATCAGTAGAATTAAAATAGACCACTGTTAGACCATGCTCCAAAAAATGCCAAGTGAAGGATATAAAGAGGAAACGTAGCTTTAGTTTTTTCATGCTCTTGGTCAATCTGTTCTGTTTCATCTTCTTTAGTGTCAGTGTGACTCAATGAGTATTAGGCCCATTTTAAAAGAACTGTTTCATTTTTAAGAAACAGGCTTTTTATTTTATTCGACCACCTTCAGTAGCAGTAGTGTGACAAAATGAAATCAACTACATTTGTAAAGTCTTTCACATACACACCTGCTTGGTTTTTTCAAAGAAATATGACAAATACAAAAAGAATCTCAACTTTTCTGTCCTTAATGGCGATGATGGTACAAAGATGTTTATTAAGCATCTGTGATGTCTAATTGCATCGGTCCAACACATTATCTATTCTTTTGAAAAAATCACTCTTCTTGTAGCCTGTTACCTTACATGCATCACAATATGCACTGCCACTGCTCTGTCCTTTCCCAGGTCAAAATCCTGCGAGATAACATGACATTCAGACATTAGGAGATTCAGTTTTGGGGCTCAGGTGCTCAACTGGCAGTGAGAAATCTTTAGAGATTGGCACAGCGTGTTTGCTTGGAGTATAATTAGCCAACACTTTAGTCCCCCCCCCCTTTTAATTGTTAGAAATAGCTTATTATCCTCTCTTCCAGCATCCTACTTGAATTATTGTATAATTAACAGCCTTTGTGTAAATGCCTAAATGTAGCATGTATGTTGATCACTGTTCTTATATTGTGCTGAAGGTCCTTCTAACCTTACTATTAGATTAGTTGCGGTATTAAATTCTCTAAATGAACAATGCAAGCTTTTATTTTCTGTAAGCACTCAGTCATTCTGCTCTATCTGAAATAAGGACAATTTACCTAATGGAAAGAAAGTCAAGGACAAGGTCACTGGTAGCCACAGTTTCTTACATAGTCATCCATTTTGCTTATTGTAACTTATTGAGCGGGATGTAGAGAATCAGATATAAAATCACTAAAGCAAGAATGTGGTTTGTACAAATGTGCAACATATGAGGGTTAAGGTTGTCAATTTTAATTTGCTGCAATTCAATTCTAGTTAAAATGTCAGGCAAATGTCAAACGATTGCACTCGTTTGAAATCTTGATAAACATGACAGTTAAACATTTTTCTATACAAAGTGTAAACCTTCATTTATAACTGTACCGAGAATCCTATATATTAGACCTAATGCATTTGGAAACAAGTAGAGGTGTCCATTAACTCAGCTTAATAAGCATCTTTGTGCCTCAGCTCTCATTTCCCTCTAGGTTGTGTCTTGCTAACTGTGGTAGGATCTAATGCAGGGGGAATTTTAATTCTCATTAGCAGACAATGTATCAGAATATATGTGTTGTCCTGCGGTGACTAATAGGAGTTGTACATGGCTCCACTGGAACCAAACAGCCTGAACACTTCTATAATGAACAGAGACACTGGCAGATGGGAGGTTTATGTCTGCATGAGTGTGTTTATGATGCAAAACAATGCAGTTTATGGCAGTATTGTTTACATTATTCAATACTTATTAGAAGCACCTTGACAGAAATTAAGTCGGGGATTCAAATGTACACCATGCAAAATTTGACATCCAAAAGGCCTCAAATTTACAATGAAAAAAAAAAAAAATTAATGTGATGTATCCCACAACAGGACACCAATCCACTCAAGGCAAAATCAACAGAAGAAATATTACAAAGAGGAATCAAAAAGCTGCTCAGAGCACACAAAATAGGTTGGAGACATTTATAAAGAAACTATTATCCTATTTGGCCAGTATTTGTCATTTATCACAATGAAGGATCTTCTACATCTAAACATTATTCACACTAAATTTATTGCCCTAAGTGTGCACACACTTTTGCATTTGACTGTTATAATATATCACACCAGAGAGGATGAAAGTATTTAAAGGTTGCCTCGCCATACTTCTCATGTATTAAATGCAAAATAGTTCTGGATAGTCTTGTTTATATGATGGGTTCTTGTGTAAAACATTGTGTATTCAGGACAGACAGATATTGTCCAAGGTTTTTGGATTGAGATGTACTGTTATCAACAAGCCTTACTGAATTGGGTCAAATGTCTGAATTACATCATTCTATCGAGGAAATTAAAAGCTGCTAGCCTTGCATTAACAACAAGCAAGGGTATTTTATTTAATTTATGTAGAAGAGCAAAGAACAAGCTGCAGATTGTAATTGGATGGCAGAAGTATTCCTGCCTACAATTAAAAATATGAACACACTTTTAGAGGTTCTTGGATCTCTCCTGTTTTCTCATATATTTATACTGGGTGTATTAAAAAAAAAAAAAAAAAAAGATATAATGTATCATTGGGGTGGCTGGCATGAATGGGCTAGCAAGAATAAATCCTTCATGTCTTTCAAAAACAAATACACATCAATATAAGGTTTCATTTTGGAATCCACATCAAATTTCTTAACAAGGCTTAACAAATGCCGTAAACAAATGTCTTAAGGCAGAGTAGTTGTGTTCTTTTGTGGAGCCAAGCACAACAACACCACAAATGAAATGAAAAATAAAAAATGCTGCTAATTTCTTTCTTGAATAGACTGTAGACTCATTTAGACTGTCAGTGACAGTCATGTCAGGTGATTACACAGATAGATATTAGATTTTATCCTTCCATCTAATATACTGCTACTTTTCATAAAGCAAAAATTAATGTTACAATTATTGAGAAATGCTGTAGTATTATCTGTATCATGTCTTTTCTTTAATAGAATAATATACAGTGCCTTGCGAAAGTATTCGGCCCCCTTGAACTGTTCGACCTTTTGCCACATTTCAGGCCTCAAACATAAAGATATAAAACTGTAATTTTTTGTGAAGAATCAACAACAGGTGGGACACAATCATGAAGTGGAACGAAATTTATTGGATATTTCAAACTTTTTCAACAAATAAAAAACTGAAAAATTGGGTGAGCAAAATTATTCAGCCCCCTTAAGTTAATACTTTGTAGAGCCAGATTTTGCTGTGATTACAGTTGTAAGTCGCTTGGGGTATGTCTCTATCAGTTTGAAATATCCAATAAATTTCGTTCCACTTCATGATTGTGTCCCACCTGTTGTTGATTCTTCACAAAAAATTACAGTTTTATATCTTTATGTTTGAGGCCTGAAATGTGGCAAAAGGTCGAACAGTTCAAGGGGGCCAAATACTTTCGCAAGGCACTGTAATTATGTATTCCAAGCCTGCATGCTTGCCATATGTGGGCGCGGGACAACAATGGCCACGGCTTATACAAAATACACAGATACACCGATCAGCCATAACATTGAGTATCTTGTTACAATGACACCTGTCTAGTGCCCGTGCTGATCCCTGTCCACAGCCAAAATCACATACAATGGGTATGTGGGCATCAGAATGGTACCATAGAGCAATGTTATTAGATGGCCTGGCCTGATGAATCACATTTTCTTTTACATTATGTAGACGGCCGAGTGTGTGTGCGTGGCTTACCTGGGGAAGAGATGGTACCAGGATACACTATGGGAAGAAGGCAAGTCAGTGGAGCCAGTGTGATGCTCTGTGCAATATTCTGCTGGGAAACCTTGGGTCCTGACATTCATGTCGATGTTACTTTGACACGTACCACCTACCTAAACACTGTTGCAGACCTAGTACACCCCTTCATGGCAACGATATTCCTAGGTGGTAGTGGACTCTTTCAGCAGGATAGAGCTGAAAGAGTTATTGACTCGGCCTCCAAATTCCCCAGATCTCAATCCGATCAAGCATCTGTGGGATGTGCTGGACAAACAAGACTGATCCATGAAAGTCTCACCTTGCAATTTACAGGACTTAAAGTGTCTGCTGATAATGTCTTGGTGCCTGATACCACAGAACACTTTCAGAGGTCGCGGATCAGAGCTGTTTTAAACAATGTTAGGCAGGTGGTTTTAATGTTATGGCTGATCTGGTGTTACAAAAAAAAAACCTGATGAATTTTTGCCACCTTTTGGGAATAAACTCAATTAGGGGTCGTCCATATATTACGTCATCAAATTTTCAGCCATTTTTAACCCTCCCCTTCCCCGTCATCAAACGTCATCAGCCCCCCCCCC
>JAFFST010053804.1:256762-269057 GCA_022414735.1 Noturus placidus | reverse complement strand
ATAATTATTATTATTATTATTATTATTATTATTATTATTATTATTATTGCTGTTGCTGTATTTGTTACTATTAAGAGTATTATGATGAATGCTACTATTACTTCTAAATGGTGATGCTACTATTACTTCTACTACTAATACTATTACTACTACTAATACTAAATAATAATAAAATGAACAAAAATATTATTTAAGAAATTAGTAGTAGCTCACACAATTGTACGAACTTGGGAATCAATACTTTACCAACTACATGAAACGAGTGGAGACTGACATCTTGAGGTGATACGCAGGAAGTACCCTAAGCTCATAATTGAACATACTACAGCAATTTTAGTTAAGTATTACTCTTAGGTTTATCTAATCCCCACTGTGCATTTTAGACTCTTTTTTTGTTAGCAGTAACAGTAAGCCATTGAGCACCTGTTGTTGTTGGTGAGTTTGACGTTGTCTCCAGGAGTGAGGATCTTGCCATTCTTTAGCCAGATGAGATGAGGTTCAGGTACTCCTTGAGCTACACATGTGAACACTGCACTGCTTCCTACTGGTTTAGACACAGACTGTGGCCACTGGATGAATTCAGGAGGAGCTACACAGCAAGCAGATAGAATAAAAAAAAGAAATGAAAACATGGATGAGAGGAAAGTCACAACATACAGATAAAAACAGAGAACGAGTAATAGTGTGATTTAAAAAAAAAAAAAAGAGACTATAATGACCTTGTTAACATTTATTGAAATGCAGTCAGGATGTGTGATAATAATATGTCATAATTAGTTAATTTGCACTTATGTCATATGATACTACATCATTATACTGAACACTTATGTAAATGTATAGGGGCAAATACAAAAGTGGAAAAAAATAAATAATGAAAGGAAACACTAACAGGACCTCAATCTGAATAAGTGAATAAAGAGAGGACATTAATGTGGTGCTCTTGTATTCTCCTTTCACCCCAGGGGCTTTGACAAGGGGTTCAAAAGTAACAATGATATTATATTTGCAGAATTCAGTAGGTTTTGAAATCAGGTTTGTGTTAAGCCAGAGATCTCATTTTGCCAAAAGAGAACTAAATATGAATGATATTTCCTCAATTGAATCTACCATCCTTAAATATTTGATCTTGAACTTAAATCTTCTAGACTTGCTCTGTGATTGACGTCTGTGGATCATCCGTCTGCACAGCGGGGCAGATGTGGGTTCACCGTTCCGCATGACACCCCTTCAACGGCCTCACAATAGTCATGCATATGTAGAGCTCTCCCGACCCTTGAACCTTGCATCTTATTGACCTATTGACACTAGTTCAGGCTAAACCCCCACCAGACCTCCAACACCCCCACAGAAGGTCCATTGCTCTCCAACCCTGGGAAGAGTGTCTGTGTGTGTCCATGGAGGTGTGAAAGGTCAAGGGTCAAAAAGAAGCCTATTTCAATAGAGGACCATTCATCAGTTCGGTCAGTGGAGCCCGTTTTGTAAGACGAAAATATAGATCAGCTGGATGCACAAACACCCTAAAGGAGAAAAGTATAATTGCGTGTCTGAGTTGATTGATTATGGTTTCAAAATTGTGAGGAAATTGGTGATCAAATATATTTCAGATCATTTTATTTCTTTCTCTCAATTAAAAATAATATTTCAGAAAGGCAAAGTGTAACTGGAATCCTACATTAATTCTCTGTGTTAAGTCCTAAAATAAACAACACTGTCACATTTTGAGCTATAAACACTTCAGGTGATTTTAAGAGACATTGGTCTCTAGCATGACCCAATCCAGACAGAACCATGAAACAGGGTGATTTAGATCTGCCAAATCACTTTTCCTCTACTCATATCAATACTTCACCTTGCATTATCAACCAAAAACAAAGAATGCAGATGTTCGTAAGGTTGTGAAAGGATTCTTGTCTCTAAGAATGACAGACATTTCTAATTTGAGGTCTTAAAAGTATTATTTTAATATGTTGTATAGTTTATTATTCATTATTCGTGTGCTACTTTAATTTCTAATCCATTCTAAGTCTGCATTCTAGTTATTATCTATCAGAAAACAAATACTGCATAGTGCAATTAATGACAATTAAATGGAGAAAATACAGTCAGAATGCAAATTCAAAGAGAAAAAAAAACCAGAGAGCCCTTTGGGGGATAGTTACCCGCTCTTAGGATGATCAGTTGCATCTTTGCAGCTGAGATGTAACTGACAGCTTCACTAAGCTTTCACATCAACCAATCTTTAGAAGAGTATTGATCAGCTTTCCTGTGAGCAAAGACTCAGTGATGACCGTTACTTTGAGCAGATCATTCCACATGCATATCTATAATTATTTTTGGCTTTTTCATAAATTATGGTTTCTAAGAACCCTTACAAACAAGAATACTTTGAATATAATAACATTTTTAAATAGTCTCTTGATATTTGAAAGAAAACGTTATAACTGAAGAAATGTTGGTTTTAGCTTCGCATATCTTTTGCATGGGACACTCATAAGCAATACTTAATGGCTTATCTCGAACCCTCATATTCAAGAATAACATTTTCCCACATTTTCAGAGAAAACCTGGTGATCTGACAGCTGTGGAATCTGCATTATAAAGCCAGTTAATGACTTTGCTATGATTTTTCATATGAAAATTTTTACCCCCAAATATAAAGGAGCTGAATATCAAAGGGTCCGTCACACAAAGCCAAATGTCCCCCTTCCCCTTCCCCCGACACCATGAACTTCGTCTCCCTCTGCTGACTCCCAGCTGTGACGAAAACGACCATCCCCATTGCTGTGGTGGTAAAAGAGGGGGCAGGGGCATGGGACGACGGTCACCCTTTCTCATTTTAGAATCATAAATTCTGCTGGACTCCATCCCTCATCGGCTGTCTGTCAGGCCAGGCTACACCCCACCCCTGCCTCTTTATAACCGCCAGTGGGTCAGTATCAAAGGTCAGAACTGACAGGTCAGAGGTTAGAGGTGATGGCTCTTCACACTAAACACACACAAACACACATTTCTGTTGTGACTGACCCTTCTGTCTATTCTTCATTATACCTTGCTATCCAGGCAACTGTTTGGACCAGGACGTCTGTCCAGACCAATATGGGTCAAGTATAAAGGGAAGTGTGAGAGTGTAAGAGACAAAACTTTGTGAAAGAATAGTTATCTCTAATGTTCTCAATCATCTATATTTTGGTATTAGAAATCAACCTGATCAGGAGATCATACAATATATCATACAATGTAACAGCTTAGGGCTTAGGTATGTCTTTTTAAGTGTCTCTAGTGTGCATTTAAAATCAATAGACAATATTATAATTTATTTAATTACTGCTAGAAATATATTTTTGGAAGCATGCAGAATGCAAGTCCAGCTGATACTAGAAATTCTGAATACGTTTGTAAGGTTATCCACTGATTATGACATCTGGAACTGCATATTATATATTGTATATTTCTCACTTTAGTCAAAAGCAATAAATCTCTATGTTGTACTCTTACCAAAAAGTCAATCAATAAATTAATGAATATATTAAAGATTAATCCCCATGGCTTAACTGCCAAACCCTTTGTATAAGACAGATAGGAGGGTCTATTGATTAATCAGGTTAAGGATGGACACTTGGAATAAAGATAGGAAAAACACACAGCTGGGTGTAAGGATTTAGCACAAACAAAGCAGTATTAAGACTAATACTATTAGGCACAATCTGATAGATTTGTATTTTAAGCACAGTAAATTTGTCCCCAAAAACAGACACATACAGTATGACTTTCATCAGTGTTGCAGAAAGAGTTTATCATGCTAGCATCAGATTATGGCCATGTTGTGTGTCCAGTTACCCTGACGACATCCAATTAGTGAGGGTAATGTCATAGAGAAATATGAGCAGGATAATATAGACAGTGGCATGGTGATGGATGAGCCATGTCAGCCTGAGGCACGAAGAGCGAGACTACTTATGGCAGGCTTCATTACCCACTCTGCACCACTACAGTTTCCTCAACTAATATTGGCACCCTTGTTAAATATGAGCAAAAAAGGCTGTGAAAAATGATCTTTATTGTTTAATCTTTTGATCTTTTGTAAAAAAAAAAAACAAAAAAAAACAATTACAAAAATACTCTGCTCTCATGGATGTCAAACAACTGCAAGCACAACACATTTTATCAAAAAATATGTATCTTTCTTAAGTATAGGTGTGCAACAATTATTGGCACCCCTTTTAATTCATCCATCCATCCATCTTCTACTACTTACTCCTTTTCAGGGTCACGGGGAAACCTGGAGCCTATCCCAGGGAGCATCAGGGACAAGGCGGGGTACACCCTGGACAGGGTGCCAGTCCATCGCAGGGCACAATCACATACACACTCACACACCCATTCATACACTATGGACACTTTGGACACGCCAATCAGCCTGCCATGCATGTCTTTGGACTAGGGGAGGAAACCGGAGTACCAGGAGGAAACCCCCTACGCATGGGGAGAACATGCAAACTCCGCACACACATGGGCCCGGCGGAACTCGAACCCTGGACCTTGGAGGTGTGAGGCAAACATGTTAACCACTAAGCCACCGTGCCCCCCTATTAATTCATATGAGAAAAATTAATTTGAAGTATATTCATCCTAAAGTCCAGTTGGACTGAAGCTTCAGTGCTTAATTACCAAAAACAATAGTCGTGGGTCTCAGGGCTTACATGAAAAGTACCATTCCCAGGCATAAGTTATAAGACACCATTCTCGTCTGTTTAGGAGTTATAATTGGTGGGAGAGACTGAATATTGACTTCCAACATCCTGCTTTCCAATCAGCTTTCAAAATGAATCACTAAACACAAGTCAGGTTTCATGCCTGGTCATTTTAGTACTCAAAGTGTCCATACTTTTATTATCCTTACATGTACAAATACAAACATCTCAAATGCTTCACTGCTATTTAAATATTGTAAGAGCAGTGAGTTCACAGGAATTCAGTCCCTGGCCTCCTAAGGTTTAAATGTGTACCTGCAGTTAAAACAGCCACATAAATTCTTTGTCAATATGGAGTGAGGTCAATCATCCATTTCAGTGACTGCTTTATCCTAGTAGGGATCACAGTGTATCCTGAATCCAAGGTATCATGCACATGAGGAGAATGTGTTAATCTATGCAAAGAAAGTAACCAGAGCTCAGATTTGGACAATGGAGGTAAATTAAACCGCAAATAATTCAAAATCACTAAATGTGATTACATCATGGTAGCTGTTATAGTTATACAGTAACCTACCTTGAACTACCAGCCTGCCAAGAGCTGTACGTCTCATCCTGGTACCAGGACGATTGGCTGCGCACACATACACTCCAGAGTGCTGCAGGGACACGTCAGAGATCATCAGGTTCCCCGTTCCCAGGACCTGGATTCCTTCCACACCTATAGATCTTCCATCTAAAGACCCACACACACAGAAACACAGTTGAACTATAGTACTGTACAGCTGATTTCTAGTATGCACCTCTATAATAGGAGCAATGCTATTGAAAAATGTCTGTGGTGATATACAGCTGTATAATTGTTGTATTATACTAAGATCACATAAAACATGCTTGTTCAGTTGAAATCTGAAGGTTCTAACCCAGTCTGCTCCAAGACACAATAGGTCTGGGGTTTCCAGTAGCAATACACTCCAAAATGGCTGTCTGATGGACGGTAATAGTGATATTCTGGGGGCCAGACAGGATAACTGGTTCCTTGTAGATGCGTGGAGCGCCACCTAACAGAAAATAAATTGGGGGAAAATGTAGTGTATATAGAGAATTCAAAGCAAATAAAATCAAGTGTGACATAAATATGACAATATGAATCATGACATTTCAGACAATTACTATATTATTTATTTTGGATCATAAAATATTAAAGATGCAACATGTCAATTATCATCCAATATTTCAACAGAGATTTGTATGATTATTATTTTATGAGTATATACAGCTCAAACCAAGTGATTAGCGGAAATGTCATGATGTCAAAAGTCATTGGCTACTTATTTTAGATTGTATTCTACCAACATGATTTCTATCTCTTTTTAAATAAGAAATTCTCACTGACCAGTGACGTTGAGCAGGGCTTCGTGGCTGTAGCGGATGTTAGCAATGTTGGTAGCAACGCAGCGGAAAACTCCAGCATCTGACTTCTTCACCCCAGTTATCTGCAGGATGCCCATGGGGAGAAGTGTGTACCTGGATTGGACAGAGGGAGAGAGAGAGAGAGAGAGAGAGAGAGAGAGAGAGAGAGAGAGAGAGAGAGAGAGAGAGGAAAAAGAGCCTGTGTCAGAGGAGAATAGGTCAAATAGCAAAAACTATTGGTTCATAACCTTTCCATATTATTTCCATAAAAATCATATCACCTTTCATTTGATGTGCTGATGGCCATACCATCTTTCTCCCAGGTGATGCTGGCCTCAGGAATACTGTTCACCTGGCACTGAAAACGTGCCACTCCTCCCTCATCTACCATCATGGACTCTGGATGAGTGTGAAACTTAGGAAGAGCTGTATGGGACAGATAGGCAGGTGAATGTAACTGTTAAAAAAGGATATGAAATGAGTCACAGATGGGGAAACAAAAATTAATCAAGTTTCATGTGTTTCATGTCACATGCTCATCATATAATTAACCAAACCTTTTATCTTGCATGTAATATACAACCTGTATAATTGCATAATCAATAAGGGGATTTGAAATGTGGAACACTCTTTTTTAGGAAAAGGCATGTTTTGTTCAATGTGCATTAAATGTAAAACTTTAGAGCGTTATAATTGTGTTATAGTTACAAAGTGTTATATAGTTGATATTAGCATGTGTAATATGGTCAATTACTATACATGATTGGCTATGCAAGACTCAAGATGTTATATTACAAAATCTTATTGCCCTTTATGCCACATTTCCATAATTGTGTGATGGATCTTTCATTTCACGTGATGGAAAGACAGGTAATACTGAGGGAAGTTAAGACTGAAAAATTAATGTATAAAGCCCATTCTAAAGTGTCATGCTCACAAAGGGTCAGTATAGTCATGTACACAATACAGAATAGTGAATCTGTAAACTTCAATACCAATAAATTTGCAATATTCACACATAGTATATTTTGTTGTCATTGGGGTGCTACCCTCAAGTGTACATCTTTTGTACCTTTAATACATATGTGCATACAGTCTACCTTTTAAATGTTTTTCAGGTACATAAATGTATCATTATTATTTTTAGAGTAAAGCTTCAAAAAATATGTACATTATTTGCACATTTCTAGGTGAAAGACACAATAAAGGTACAAAATGTGTACGCTTTAGAGTACCATCTCAGCAACAAGGAAAGGTACAGTTTAGTACCTTTGTTTCTGTGAGTGTATGATAATGGCTTATTTATCTATCCCACTTACATGCCAGCTGAACACGGGCCTTACGGCTGACCAGCATGCCGTAACGGTTCTGTGCAGCACAGTGGTATTCTCCAGCATCAGTGGAATCTCCATCTCGTTTCTTCTGGAAGCTCCAGATCAGCAGGGTACCATTGGACAAAATTGTGGTCCGTGTACCAGCTACTGTAGGCACCGGTTTCCCATTCTTAAGCCACATCACAGTGATGGGTTCCTCACCCTCCACCAGGCAGTCCAGCATGAGCGGTCTCTCCCTTACAGCAATCACATCGCTGGGCTGGAGAAGAAAGGCCAGCTCTAAGCCATGACACAGACCTGACCATGAGAGAAAGAGAGAGCTGGTTAGACCTCAAATGTAAAAAATTGTGACATTGGTATTATAAGGTTCTACCTCTCATTCATTTTTTAGCTCGGTTAGAACCTTATAAGACTAAGGTCACAAAATTAATGTGTTAACTTGCAACTATGCATTGAAAATTCAACAGTATATTAGAATGTTATTTCTAATGTGATATGGAGATCATGATTGCTTATGCTGTAAATGATTAATGAATTAAATGATTAATGTTAAACGATTAATGTAGTCATGAGTATTATTAATTGATGACACTAGTTCTTAATTACAATAGAAAAATGCAGTGCTATGGAAAAAAGGTGATATACCCAACCATGAAAATAAAATAAACTACCAGACATAGAGATCGTAAAATCCTGTGAGCTGTTATAATGTACTGGACAAGCTTTATTAACACAAGCCAACAAACTACTGAAATACTACATTGTATCTTCACAGCTAGTGCACATTCTCAAATCTGCGTACTGTATGCAATACAAAACCTGTACCTGTCTAATTCACTGCTTTATTTCATTTCAGTTTTTGTTAATGGAGCAATTGCCAAGTCAAATTCATTGAACGTGAACTCTTACTTGGCAAATACAATTCTTTCTGATGTATACATTTTAATAAGAAAACACTGGAAAATATTATTTCTTCTTCATGAATACCATTCTGCTTGTTACAAAGCAAATGGGTATAAATTAAAATAGTAAGATTTTACACCAGCCCTATAAGCAAAGCTTTCATTCCTAACTACACTGCCTTGACTGCAAGATTGAGGTGTTAACATTGTGAATATCCCCTTTAGCTCTGTATCATCAAAATAAGCCCGGCTATAACAATAAGGCCAAATGCTGTGTGGCCACTGAACCAAAAAGGTCTGAACAAAGACAAAAACAGGCCCAAAGAGTTGTGAGGGTTACAAGGTCAAGTTAAAGCAGCCACTTTTGGGTAAGCCCACCCTGATGACAATAGCAGTGTGACAACTCCCTTTTTCCAACTCCCTAAAAAAATCGGCAATCAACCATCAGGAGCCATCAGCTCTTCTCGAAGATTGGGCCATCTGCCCCTACTTATGCAGACCCCCACCCTTCCATACCCCCACCCCAGACCCCATTTTCCTTTCACCCTGACTTGGAGGTGACTTTCCCATGCCACTTGCTAACCCCAGTCCTCTCTAAGTGTCAACCTTTACGCTACGGCTCTTTCCTTCATTTGCTTTTCTTTTCAGAGGGACGTCCCAAGACTCCCGTCCACACGTATGCCCCATAGTGACCCAGGGAGATAGCCATTGCTTTAGTCCCAGCTGTTGTTGAAGTCTTGAACTTGCACTAGAAAATGTGAAGTAGGGATCTGAGGCTCCTGGACACAAATAACCCCCAACCTGGTAGGCACATTATGCACATCACTGCTCCAACAACTGGTCCTCGTAAACATGCACCTGCTTTTTAAACCTTGTAATGTGAACAGCAAAACATTTACCAACAACAATTTAGTCTTATAAAGCACATCAGTTTTATTACAATAAGCACAGCTCTATGTATTATTTGCCCATATTATGCTTTACCACCCCACTAGCGTTGCACTAGTTAGCAGTAGTTAAAAAAAACAATGCTTTTTCAATACATTCAAGTCATAAATAATGCTTGGTGTTCATATCAAAGCCAGACTTATGATATTGTATTATCTGTACATGACACAGGATCTACTCTCATTGCCACTGACAGTTCATCATTCTCTTTCCCTCTGTCACACTCAGCAGATGCAGAAAGCCTTGCTCAGCTGTGCTTTTCTGCCTCCAGACCCCTGGTCCACCCCCACCTGCCTAACGTGGGATAATATAATTTAGTGGTTACTTGTTGGGAAGGGAGGTTATGTCATAAGCTGGATTCAGTAAGTCCATATAAACACATCACATTGTCCTGAGATGCTAAAATTTAAGCATTGTAGTACTAGCATGTACCAGTCTATTACTTCATAAAGTACTTTGGATCCTTTAATACACCATAATATGTGTATCCAATGATCCTTATTTGTATAAATTGGACCTCATTGCATTATATTTTAAGGATTATTTTGGTATCATGTATTGAAGTGATATTTTAAGTTTACTTCAGACAAAATTGGCTTATAATGTACATGATTGAGTGTTCAAGTCTGAGGAGGAATTCATTTTCAGTCACAGTTAAAGAATAGTGAAAATGAGATTCTGCCACTATTGTTAGTGATGTCCAGCTCAGCAGGAGTTCTACACCCATCCCCACCCCTCGAATTATGCCCCCATCCCCTAAAGGATCATGAGAGAGTTGGCTAGAGGTGAATGGTAGAAGTGGGGGCTCATGAGGAACAGCCAGTGTCCAGTCACCACAGCGATCTCTATCCTTCTTTTAGTTTATTGTCTCCACTTGGGGTTGGCCCTGAACTTCACTACTATTTTGGTGGCCAGACCTTGCACTACGCTTCCCCATCCCCCAGACAAAGAACTTAACTGGGTCTGTACACCCATCAAGGCAACATAAGCAAATTTTTTCACCGAATTCAGCCCAATTGCTTTGTTTTTGAGAGTCAGTAAAAACAAGATGATGGGATCAGCTAAGAAGGCGGAGGTTCTGCAAATTTGATTTTAGGTTCTGCTTCGTCATTACTTACTAAAATGACTACTGTTAGAGTTAAGTTTATATTATTATATTTCATTTTCAAACCTGCATTTGACTGAACAAAAGTGTTTTATTACAGTTTAATCACTACTTTTGCCACAGAACAAGCAAAAATGATACAGAATTGCAATTAAATAAGGAAACCTAAACCTTTGTAGAACTTATTATTTTAACTTATTAACTGGTCACTCTCGGATGCTAATGGGACTCTATATTAAAGATAGATAAAATCTCATAGACTGTGCAGGTTTTAACTCTAAAAGATAAATATGTGGTGTGCTACAAGTACGAAATTAGAGTTATATATATATATATAATATTTCTCAACTTACTAACCATTTAATAAACAAAACATTTCATGATTCACTTATATTCCAGTGTTCAATTTTCAGATTTTTAGGATATTAAAATTTAGTTAATTTAAACAAAAAATCTAAAATATAGAATGTTCAATAAAGTATATACTATATATAAAATTTCGTTTTAGAATGTCTGTGCTTGGATATGCAGAGTGCATGCTGATTTTAAGCTCATTATAATTTCTTTATGGTCCGCTTCCACAAGAGTAAGTAGATCTGGTCATTCAAACTTGGCCCCTACTTACAAAATGTGTTACAAGCCTTTGAACGGAATTCCATATGCATATGCACATTCACAAATTCCTTCCCCTCCCCTTCTTCGTCCATTATGTCAATGACTGCAGCAGGAGCTGCAACATAAACAATAGCTGAATACAAACCTTGGGGGAGGAATTGTAAAGGAGCTGAGAGAAAGAGGGAACTCGCCGGGCTCCGTGCAACGAAGTGGCCTGGAACTCCTTCTTTTGTCCTAATAATGGGAGTTAAACTATCCCAAGCTATGACTGCCACAAGCTCTTTATCATCGTGCTGCATTAGCACCCCTCTGTGAGCTAGCAGGGAGGCCAGACATTTCTTTTGTTTAACAGCTAATTGTCATTATCTGGCATATGCCAAGTTCAAAGCCATGTAAACACCCACAGTTTCCGACTGGGCCAGGAAGCATGTGTGTTGTATTCGTCACACCTCTTTGAGTGTGCTTCAATTATTGCTCCCTATTGTTTCAAAACAAAATTAGTGTGTCACTTCATTAAACTACTTTGTTTCTATTACAACTGGCAAAACAACAATATATGTATTATATTATTATATTATTGATCATTCCAGTTTATGTAAACTAAGTAGGTGCCAGTGGTGTAAACTAAAAATGTTTTTGTTGATTGTATTGGATTTGATGCTTGACACTCTCTTTGTAAAGGGTTTGTCAAACCACAAACCTTTAGCTTGGATCAATAAGCAATATTCTGTAATTGGGGGAGGACAACACATTGCTTTGGACTCCATTCTGTAATTACAGGGAGGAGGGCCAACAGAAGGCACCTGCACTTCCATTAAGCCCCTTTCATTAATCTCATTAAATCCAAAAAGTGTTCCGTTACAGCAATATACTGTGATTAACACAATAAAACATACAATCACTTATTATTTGCTAGACATCAGGAAGAAATTTGTTACATTAGGTAAAGGTTTCTGGATATGTATGCATCTAGTTATGTAACTGAGTATGTCATTTATCAGTCTGCATTTATCAGGGTTGTTTATTTTTTATGAATATTTGTTTAAATGGAACAGATTTGGAACTACTAAAAAGTTAAGCAGAATATAATAACTCATTACTTAATCTGCTGGTTGGACTGGGTTTGATGGGTGGTATTTGGAGACTCCAACACTACTGAACATCTAAAGGTTACTGCCTATTAAAGATGACCAAGCAGCTTCATCACTAAAGATTGTGTTAACTACAAACAAGAACATGGTCTAACAAGTTGTTTAAATAATGTTACAATTTTGCTGTAACATTTAA
>JAFFST010053804.1:226283-239762 GCA_022414735.1 Noturus placidus | reverse complement strand
AGGATCTTGTCAATGATCTCAAGGCAGCTGGGACCATAGTCACCAAGAAAACAATTGGTAACACACTACGCCGTGAAGGACTGAAATCCTGCAACGCCCGCAAGGTGCCGCCTATGACCCCAAGAACACCATCCCCACCGTGAAACATGGAGGTGGAAACATTATGCTTTGGGGGTGTTTTTCTGCTAAGGGGACAGGACAACTTCACCGCATCATAGGAACGCTGGACGGGGCCATGTACCGTCAAATCTTGGACGAGAACCTCCTTCCCTCAGCCTGGGCATTGAAAATATCAAGTAATTGCAAAGTCATTACTAAGTCATGTTTTGCAGAGGGGTCAAATACTTATTTCCCTCATTAAAATGCAAATCAATTTATAACATTTTTGACATGCATTTTTCTGGATTTTTTTTGTTGTTAACTACACTTTCTATCGTGTAATTTAACGTGCTTCCAGTGGGAGGCAGTGTTGCTCCTCGGACTGACCTGCCATAAACCACCAGAAGAAGAAACAGCCGTTGCTCAATAAATAGGTTTTTGGAACAGAGGGGACTTGCACAGGAAATAACTAAAGCGGGTAAGGAAATAAAACATTGGTATAAAATAAAATAATGGTTGAATACTGCAAGATATGTTGCATCCAGTACAGGATGCTTTTGTCTTACAGCAGACTAATACGAGCCAAACCTCGCTAACAGTCCAGCTAGCGTGGTAAAGCACTTCAGTCAAGTTAATTTATACAACCACTAGCTGTCTTTAAAATGTTAGCCAGATTATAGCTTGATTATTTATTAAATTATTTATGTTTTAGACGTGTAACAGTAAGGGTTAAATATTTCCCTTCCAAAACATTAACACCTACTGCAGCTTGGCTTGTTGTCATCATGTTGTGATCAAAAACTAGAACGTGCTGTTGGCTGCGTCCCAAATGGCTCCATTCCCACTATATAAGTGCACTAATTCTGTTCACGCACAGTGGCTTGACAGCGTAGCTGTCTAGGGTCGGTCTCGTAGAATAGGGAGCCGTTTGGGATTCGGTCGTTGTCCCAGCATAATTAGACTAGAGAGCTTTCACACTGGGTGATTTACCGTGATCTTCTGGTTTGTTGTATTTTACGGTAGGAAAAATGCAAACAAATAAACACGTACATGAGCTTCAACTCAAATGACATTAGTGAGCTAAAGGGGTTTATTTATATCTAACATCTCAGTGAAGTATTGTACCTGTGCTGTTCATGCAGTCACCATTAGTCTAATCAGGATGATGGCACTCTGGATGCATATTTCTGAATGTTTGGCAGATCTACATATAGTTTGTTAGGACACATGGCTGATATTCTAGTTATTTAGCATGGTTGAAAGTTCACCTCCATGTTTGCCTGATTCTCAATTTGTATTGAATTTGGAAAGGTAACTTCTATCTCTTACCCTTTCTCCTACTTTCTGTGTGATACCTGTTACTGTACGAACTACCGTATTTTCCACACTATAAGGCGCACCGGATTATAAGGCGCAGTCTCAATTACGGGGTCTATTTCTGTACTTGACCAATACATAAGGCGCACCGTGTTATAAGGCGCATACGGTTGTTACGCCAACTAAAGTCGAACAACATTTTTAGATTTTGGAACTCAGTCCACACATTAGGCGCACCGGATTATTAGGCGCACGGCCGATTTTTGAGAAAATTTCAGGCTTTTAGGTGCGCCTTATAGTGCGGAAAATACGGTAAATCTGCATTTTTCACTGCACTGTATTGATTATTTTATTCTTTTAATAATCAATAATCTAGCACACAGGTTCCCAGCATTGGTCCTGGAGTAACCACTTCAGCTCAGGAAGCGGCGTTTGTTTGAATCAAAGTGTGCAGGACGGGACGGGACGGGAGGTGGCCAGGGCCGGGCCTGGGAACCTGTGATGTAGTACAATGTAGGCTGTTTCTAGGAAATGGGTTAACAAACAGATGTATGAGTGGGTCATGTCCAGCTGTGTTGCTGTATCTTTTAAACACTGTGTACAATTCGTTTAGAAATATTTACCGGCTGTCCACCTTGTAAGTGTACAGTTAAAGGATATATGCTGTGTTGTCATCCTCTAATCTGGGCAGTATGGTGTAGAGCTCTGGCCTCACAGCTCCTGGTTCGATCCTGAGCTTACTATCTGTGCAGAGTTTAACATGTCCTTGTGTCCATGTGGGTGTCTCTCCTGGTTTTTCCGTTTTCTCACACTTCCCTAAAACATGGCCATATGTGGGATTTCACCTAAGTTGTGGAAAATTATCTGCATGGTGTTCTATTCAAAGGTTTAGCCCTGATTGCACACGGTGTTCCCGAGATAGTGTTCGACTTTTCACTGTGACTCTGACCAGGATAAAGCGGGTATTGAAGATGAATGAATGAATGAATGAATGAATGAATCCTCAAGCCCTTTATCAGTATTAATTTCTAATCCCAGGACTGATCTAAGAATGTCTGTTGTTACCCAGATGAGGATGGGTTCCCTTCTGAGTCTAATTCCTCTCAAGGTTTCTTCCTCTTAAAACATCTTAGGGAGTTTTTCCTTGCCATTGTCGCCACTCGGTGTCTTGCTCAGTTTGGGATAATTTATCACTTTTACTGTGTATATACTGTGTTTTTATATTCCTGTAAAGCTGCTTTGAGACAATGTCTGTTGTAAAAAGCGCTATACAAATAAAATGCAATTGAATTGAATCGCTGGAGCTTTTTGTTCAGGTGCTTATTCACAACATAGAAGTGACATTAAGGTGTTTAAAATCTCCACATACAAAGCGTGGTTCACCATGCTGCTGATGTCATCTCTTTTTATTGATGGATGCCGTAAAGGATTGCTAACGATTTGTAACTTATCTACAGATGGACTAGAGCCAATAATTGTGACCTAATAAATGCTGGCGGTACCTGATGGAATTGGCAATTAGTGTGTAGGCAAGTGTATCTAAAAAAAAAAAGCATTCAGTGAGCATATACAACTTAAATTAAAAGTCCACAATGACACATTAAAATATGCTTCTATTGAAATATACCCTGAACAAACTGAAGGACCTAAGAGCTGCTGCATTGGTCCCTGTAGGTGGAGTTGTAGAAAGGGCTCAATTCCACTGGCACCACAATGAGTATTTCATTACAGTATCTCGGATGCAATTGAACGTCGTGTGTTAAATATAAATATTAATAGGCAAGTGGATTTTTGCTGTGTAAAAATTTAATCTATAAGGAGATCTATTTTGATTGCAGTGGGATTAATGTCTTTCTGTGCTCTTTCTGGAAATGTGTTTTTCCTTCTTTTTCTTGTTTAAACTTGAAATCTTTGCTGATCATGAGTCAAGTTACCATAATTTCTAGCTGTGTAATAAGGATGAAGTAAAAAAATAAAAATACAGTTTAGTCTACTACATTGAACTACGTTTACACTGGCTGATTAAAACAAGGCAGCATTTGGTGAGCAGGCGTTTATTTTGTGATACATGTGTCCTGTTTGATTTGATTGCTGTATTATTGAGATGATATTTCTTGTGCGTTTTAGTTCTGAGGGAAAGCTTCGCTCTAAAAGGCCAGGTGTGATCATGGGGAAGGCACTTTCCCACCTGTCCAAGCAGACATGCCATGAGGAGTGCCACGCCACCCAGACCTCTGGCCCTGAGTACAACCGCATGCCGAGTGAGGATGTCAAGGGCAGTGGGGATGTCTCTCAGTTCCCCTACGTGGAGTTTACTGGCAGGGACAGCGTCACCTGCCCAACATGCCAAGGCACCGGGAGAATCCCACGAGGTAAATGTTGCATCATTCAAATAAAAACAAGGAACACATTACCTCCACAAACTAGTTAGCAGTCCTTTACATAATACAGTCAGTCTGTACAGGTTTTTTTTTGTGGAACAAAATGCATGAAATTATTTTGCACATTAATTTGCTAGAAGTTTGTCGGTAAATGAGACCTTTTAGCTGTACACATGTTCGACGTATGTGAATCGAAGATGCTTAGGCTGAATGTGCGTTGTGATAGTCACATGGCACATCTCGCCTCAAATCTGCTGTAATTTAGAAAAATGACCAGAGCTCAATCTAATTAAAAACCTGTAGGAGATTTTGGTTGATAACCATCATCAAGAAACCAATTAAAGGTATATCTTTTGGAAGAATAGTGTTTATCCTCCAGTACAGATCTGGAGACTTGCCTTGTAGTGGCCCAATAACTTACTGCTATTTGAGATCAGACACAGAAAAGAATGGATATTGTGATGGTGTTTTCGCTCAACATTAAATTTGTTTGTATGAAGATGGAATTATTTTCACACTTGGCTTTATAAGGGTTTAATTGAGATTACTGTGACATTTGACAGCATTTTAACATGTTTTATGCCTATTTTTACATTTTATCTTGTCATAAGAAAAAAGTGATATTCGAGTGGCGTTTCATCAGTCAGTGAACGGTAATAACAGATACGGATTAGTCAGTTCCTGACCATGAGTAATAATCAGCCCACAACTTTCAGAAAACTCCTATACTACAGCTAATGCTATACAGTAGGAGGGACACACAGGTACTTAACCAGGTTAGGGATGGAACTTGATTTGGATTAGTATCTCCACTGTGTTTACCGCAATGTCAAGTGAAAAATTGCTATAAAAGTCTATGAAATGGTCGAGTTACTGAAAGATGTTTTTGTTGCAGGTCAGGAAAATCAGCTTGTGGCCTTGATTCCGTACAGCGACCAGAGGCTGAGGCCAAGGAGAACGTAAGAATAGACTGACTGTAATGATCATACTCTATGAACTATGTCCGCTAGAAGAATGCCTTCAGATGCATGTCAAGTATGTTTTATGAAATTTAAATACTCCTTGAGAACTCCTAGCTTGTCATTTGTATGCCACCGATACAAGTACTAAAGGCAAGACAAATAAAAATATTTTACTAATAATATAAATACAATTATATGAATTGTTCTCTGGAGTGATTGACAGTTGTGCAGGTGTTTTGAACTTTCCAAAATCTCCTTCAGCTCTCATTAGTGTCTTGTTTTCCTTTTTATTTGTGTCCTTGCTTTCTGTTCAGGTAAATGGAGAATGTTCTGTGTTCAAAAATATGAAACAAAATAAAGTACACCCCATGGAAAAAAACATTTTTACGCTGAAAGGGAAAAAAAGAAAAAGGGGAAATTAAGGTGACCTACAAGGAAGTGTGAAATCCAAACTTTACAAATAATTTTCATAGTAATGATACTGGGTAAGTGATTAAAGTGCCATTTGTTCTGGTGTCAGTCAGTGCAGATGCGTTCAAACAGCACGGTGAAGCCCATAGCAGTAGAAATAGTTCATAGATCAATTTACAAATAATACATATTTTATGACATAAATATGTAGTCTTAGTTCTGTTTTGTGGGCAACTTTTATACTATTCTGAATAATTTTTTTTGAGTGCATCACCCAAATCAAGCATATAATAATGTAATGCAAAGATTAATTGGATTTTTAAATGGAAGCGAATGTAGTAATTCATATTCTGCTTATGTGTTTTGTTTACGATTAAAACAGCACTTTAATGATCATCATCGTGTGTTTTATAGAAAGCTATATGTGTCAGCCTCGGTCATCGTTTGTCTGCTGCTCTCAGGCCTGGCAGTGTTTTTCCTGTTTCCACGCTCCATTGATGTGACCTATGTGGGGGTGAAGTCTGTATATGTCACCTACGACCAGGCCAAGCACATTGTGTATCTCAATATTACTGTAAGCACACATCACCATTTCAGCTTAATCTTTACAAAAGCAGCTATAGAAAGCTCACATTTGTGTTTGTGCTTCTAGCGACATTTCTTAATGCAAGAACTGAATATGATGTATAAGTAATAAAGAGGAAATTTCACATTTCTTAACAACATATTATGGTTTCTTTTATAGAACACGCTGAATATTACGAACAACAACTACTACTCAGTGGACGTGGCCAACATCACAGCTCAGGTGCAGTTCTCTAAGACTGTGATTGGAAAAACCCGCGTTAGCAATATTACCACCATCGGCCCACTCGACATGAAGCAGGTAGACCTTTTACGTAGCATTTTAGATTGATAAATGATATTTATCAAGCTAAGCAGTATTGTTTGATATTATATAGACTTGTCACAACACCTCAGTTACTCTACATCTCAATCTGGTTTTAAAATTCAGAATTCTCCATAAATTCAGGATTAAGATGCTGTATAGTGATGTTGCCTCTGTGTTTCAGATTGATTACATGGTGCCTACCGTTATAGCTGATGAAATGAGTTACATGTAGTAAGTATGCTTTCAGTTTGTATGTACAGACGCACCAAGACTTGCACACACTTTCACACAGCACAGTTTAAATACTCTTGGTTCTTAATACTGTGTTTTGTTACCTGGATGATCAACGACTTTTGAACAGGATGATTAGTATAAATTATAATTTCGTCTTCTGGGGAACATGTAAATATCTTATGTAGCTTTTGAAGGGAAGTACCAAATTGGGGGAAAAATCTCTTTAAACAAAATGGTAATTTACACCATTCATCCTTTTCAAAAGCTTACATTCCCTGACTTTTAATGTAGTGTGTTGCTTTCTTGCACCGTTTGTAATAGTTTTTTATTCTAGTTGTTCATCATCCAGCTAATACCACCCACTATTAAAAATCAAGGGTATGTAAACTTCTGAGCTGGTTCATTTGTGTAAATTCAATTATTATTGTGTCCTGTGGACTTTATGAAAACATCTGTTATGTGAAACAGCTTATTCAGGACAATACAAAATAAAAAACAAAATGCATTTTACAAATCCCTCTTTTAAAAAAAAAAATATTAACGTTTGCAGATTCTGTAAGGGATATGTAAGTGTATGAGCTGGTAGGTATTTCCCTGTTGTAATACCTCCCAGAATAATGACATCCACTGATAGGATACTTCACATTCACAATCACCATAGCGACCATTGCAAACCAGAGGAGCTTAATCCTCTTGTTGTGTTCCTGTCAGATTTGACAAATTTACAATTGTTTCCATCTGTTGCAGTCTTCTTGATACAATGCAAGACATGTTACAGTGTAAACTGAATGTGTAATGCAAGCATCTTTAGCCCAACCTTGACCTAGCAGTCTAGCCTTCGATAATCAATAAGCAAGGTTTTTCTACGGTCTATGCACTTTAGTGCTTCAAATATTGAAAATTTACTTGTGAATGAGTGGTGTAATTTCAGTTAAATGTGTTTTATACACCATCAATTATGAAAAGAAAAAAAATCGTTTGGTGGGTTGTTTAAATTGGTTTAATGCAACAATAGGTAATAAATATTAATAATAAATATTTTTTTATTATTTTAAGGGACCTGCCTAATTTAACTGCAAAAAATGGAACACTGTCTTGAGATGCATCAGAAACATATCACTACATTTTCTTCACAGCTCATATTCCAATAATTTCCTTTTGCTGGATATCCATTTCTATTTCTCAAACATGCACGTCTGAAAATTCAGCTAGTCAGTAATTTAATACACCTGTTGTAGCCAGGCCCAACCTAACTCTTCCCAACCTTGTTTATTTTTCAGTGAGTACTGTACCATGCAGACTATCAAAGTGCACAACATTGTAGTCATGATGCAGTGAGTATTTCACCGTAAATGACTGGATATTCCCTGAAGTGAATGAGAAGCACAAGTGACACTAATCATTTTCTTTAGTGAATCACTGGGATAACATTTCACAGGTTTTGACTCTTGCCTTGCAGGGTTACAGTCACCACTGTGTATTTCGGCCACGCTGAGCAGGTCTCTCAGGAGATGTACCAGTATGTGGACTGTGGGGGAAACACAACATCGCTGCATGAGTACAATCTAAGAACTCCTGCCTCAGATTAATGCTCGAGATGGGGTTATGCTGTTTATCCCTTTTCCCTGCAATCATCAAGTCCGTTATATATTGTCAAATTGCTTGATTCCTTTACATACAATTGTTGAATAACACGGGTGTTTCAAAATCTTGAGTAATGCACTTTATTTTCCAATCTCCCAAGACCTCTGAATTCTTAGTGTGTAGTGCAAATAAGACAACTGTAAAACCACTCACAGGTGTGTATTTTCATACTCTTTAAAAAAAAAAAAAACACTTTAGTTGCAGACCCTGCTACATTAAAACCTTAAAGTTATCTGCTTAATATCTAAGATTCTGTATTTAAAAAAACCATGCACTTTGAATACTTCTCTGTTCTAATGTAGATTAACATTCACGAATATCCTGATGCTAATAGGTCCTGCATGTTTTTGAGATCAGTTTGAGTATGTGCAGCAAATTTGCTATATACTAAGTAAAATTATTTACTGGAAGTTTGGTTTATATCCTGGCATTTGCAGACCATCATCTGCTGCATCTCAGCCTGCAGTGGATATTGTAGTTCTCTAGGGGTTGAAGGTTTGCACTTTGGATCTCTTTTTTCAGCTTGCTAACAAATGTGGTTATTTGTCTCAGTTTTTGAGCTGTCAGAGATGTAATTTACATTGAAACACATATTTGTAAACACACAGCTTATGAAAGAGGAAATGTGTCTGGAAAAAGGAACCAAGTAATTACACTGTCAGTGTTTGAATTTATGCTCAGACATTCCAAAGGAAAATTTCACACTCATTAAAGTATATACTGGCTGTGATAAAATCTATATATCACCAAGTAAGCCAAGTTGTGTTGAACGTGAGGAATTGTCATTTTTAACATTGTACATGAAATGTTGATAACAGAACACTTAACACTTTTAATCAAACTGGTATGAAAGCTTCTAGTACAAACATTATTAACCAAAACTAAGTAACTGAGTATTAAGTTGATATAGTGTGTTATATATGAAACATGTGTTAAGGTCTGTTAACTTACAGTCCCCACTGAAAGTATTGGAACAACAAGGCCACTTCTATTGTTTTTGCATATCTACATCTAGTTGTGTTAAACAAGTTAGAACATGGCACCTTTTGTTTGAACCCACTCATTCTTTCAAGTGATCAAATATTGGACCATGTGACTTCTATTTGTTTCCTGTCTCTCAAATGTGTCATGTTAAATTGATTGTTTAAAACAACTAAATTAATGTATACTCTTGTGTTGAGCCCTAGGTTTTACCTGTGGGGGGGGGGGGGGGGGCGATAAGGATAAACCAACATGTGAAGACCAGAGCCATTTTGAAGCTCAGAAAAGGGGGAAAATCTAACCAAGCCAATGCACAAGCACTGGGCATAGCCATTACAACAATTTGGAATGTCCTGAAAAAGAAAAAGAAACCACCGGTGTACTAACAACCAGACAAGGAACAGATTGGCCAAAGAAAACAACAGTTGATGACAAACATTGTGAGAGCTATGAAGAAATCCCTCAAAACAACAATTAGTAGCATCACTAATATCACCCCTGCACATCCACAGGGCAGGGGTGAAGATACCACAATCTACTGTTTGAAGGAGACTTTAAGTGCAGAAATATAGAGGCCATAACACAAGATGCAAACCACTCATAAGCACTAAGAATTGGAAAGCCAAATTGGAATTCACAAAGAAATTCAGAGATTTTCACAAAAATTCACAGAAGTTCTTGAACCATAATTAACCTCTTCCAAAGTGATGGAAAGGCCAAAGTGTGGATAATCTACTAAATCTAAAATGTAGAAGCTCAGAAAAACATCATTCAAGTATGGTGAAGGTAGTGTCAAGGCTGGGGCTTGACTGGCTGCTTCTAGAATGGGCTCTCTAATCTTTACTGATGCTGTAACTCATGATTGTAGCAGGAGAATGAATTCAGTTTACAGAGAAGCACATTCAATCTAATTGGGAGGAACTTCATTCTGAAGCAAGACAATGACCCGGACAGCACTAATAACACTACGTAGGACTTCATTAGGGGGGTAGTGGAAAGTTTTAATCCTGCCAATCAACCATCTACTGAAGAGAGAAACACCCCAAAACAAACAAAAACGGAAAGAAGCTGCATTACAAGCCTGAAAAAGCAACTGAA
This sequence comes from Noturus placidus, assembly GCA_022414735.1. Lineage (NCBI taxonomy): Eukaryota > Metazoa > Chordata > Actinopteri > Siluriformes > Ictaluridae > Noturus > Noturus placidus. The sequence continues at coordinate 229,743 of JAFFST010053804.1, read as the reverse complement.
ACAAAAACGCAACAGTTTGTTGATGTCATTGGGTCACCAGCTGGATGTTGTTTTATATGTTTATACATATATAATATAATACATTTTATCAGTTCCTATACTTTTTGCTCAAGTAGAAAATGGCTGGTCTCTAATAAAAAATGCCATGTTTTAATTTGCTTAACTCCTCTAGATGTAAACATTAGGAAATTAAAGCTGAAATTCTAATCTATCATCTTGTATTTTCTCAAACCCAAATGTCTTCAATCTATAATAATAAAAAAATTAATTACCCTTGTTCCAATACTTTCTGATGGGGCTGTGCATTGATTTCTGTTTTTGTTTTTAACACTAAAGTGATTGACAATTCGATATTAATCACTGAACCCACTGGATATTTGTTTCCAGGTCATATGTTTGTCTATTTAAAGTCTTTGCACTCATTTGCTAAAGATCATGATTTTCGTACATCAGCAAAATATACAGCAGATAAATGGCCGAAGGTGTCATTATATTACATTATTATATTATATTATTATATTACAACTATTATAGTGTTGTTTCAGCTTAAGCTTTGTTTGCAGAGTTTTAACAAAGAGGTAATAGTTCTAGATGCTGACAGTATCGTGTAATAAAAAGACGTAAAAAAAATAGTGCACTAACAGTTTTGGTACATGTTCATCTGAAGCATATTTTCTTGGCTTGAATAAAGGTCTAAATCCTCTTAATCAGTCTTCCTTAATCAATTTTGCTTATGTGTTCTAATGTTCCACAGATACTGCAGAGACAGCTCTGTGGTTTACTTATGGTAAGAGTAGCAGATTGCTGATTTGTGACTTTCAAGCTGGAACAGTTTCATTTACAACAAGATTAAGGCTGCTGTGCCTTAGTCATGAAGGCTGGAGTGTGAGAGAGACAGTAAAAATTCTTCTGAGTACTGGTAATAGACAATACACAAACTAGTAGTAACATTAAAAACAGGTTCCAACAGCCCCCCCCCCCCCACTATTTATAAAAATCATACTATTAAACAATGCATGAAAGATAAAATCTGATACCTATAAATAGAAAAATAATGTAAAAGTGCTACAGGCTAAGTTTATAATGTAACCTTCATTGGCTCTTATTGACATGCTTTAATGAAACATGCGGTTCATTGTTGCTGCATATCATGACATGATGTAATATAAACTACACTGTCATTTCTAAATTGCATTGATTGAAAACACACACACACACACACACACACACACACACACACACACACACACACACACAAAGAATATTCCAGTTTACATAAATTCTAGTGAGAAGATATGTGCTTTATAAGATCATAAAAATGTTCAAAGTGCCACTTGCTCTGCCTTGACACAGTGAACTTTGCTCTGCGATGTTGTTAATTTAACCTCTGATTATGTAGATCATGTTTAGGGGGATGATTCAAAACGAGTGCTTGAAAAATGAACCCTAATTTTTTTTATTTGTTGGTTGAAAATAAACGGTTTTCTAACAGAGTCTTAAATAAGTTAAAAATGAAATGATTTGGTATATTAATGTGTAGTTAACATACCAGATAGATCTGTTAACTACGGGTGGGCATTATGGCATAAATATCTCATCAGGATACTTGATGTCTTCACCATACCCGATATGCATACAGATAATTCTTCTGAGGGTTTTTTTAAATTGTATTTTTATTTTTTTTAGAATCCTGACCGATAAACCGGGATGCTTATGTAATACTTGGAAGGAGCTTTGCAGTAAAGGGAAACTGAAGAAGAGTTAAAATTTTCAGTGGTGACTTTACTGTCATGATTAATGAAGTTAGATCATTTGATGAAGGACAATGAAAGGTCTAGTGACCTAAAGGAGAAACATGGAACTAAGATCTTCCAGCAAGGAGATGAAAAGTTAAATCCATTGTATTACCGTCTTTGTGGACAGCGTCTGTTCCAGTTTCCACTTTGGTTAAGTTTTACTCCTAAAAACATGTTGGTGTGGATTGGTGACTCTAAACTGCCCCTCTGCATGTGACTGAGACCCCTTACATGGTGTATTCTTGCCTCAATTTGGTGTTCCAAGGATAGGCTCCAGATCCACTTTGTCCAGGATGAAGTGGTTACTGATGAATGAATGTTATACACAGACCTTCAACTTTGCTTCCCTTGATGATAAAACCCATCTCACTGCCTTTTGGTCACTGGACATTACCAGCCCATGATGTCCTCTGCAGTGGTTCAGGGACCTTGCACTGTAGGCAGGAGTTGGATATTCCCGAGGCAGTATGCTTAACATCCGATCTAAATGTGTTTCAAAGCTTTTATGTGGGAAAAACATGCACGCCAGCAGCATGTAAAATTACTTATCATCTACCTTATCTTACCATCTTACCATCTACCTTAACAATCAAGTGCCTATAAAAAAAAAGTCAATCAGTATTGCATACTCTTACAGTTCTCTAGCAATGTTATCAAGAAACCTAGTAGGTTATTGTATGGGATGAACGGTGATAAGTGTGTTTATGTAGGTGAATGTTTTCGGCGCACAGAGTTAATCTCTGGCTCAGGCAGTGAGGCTAAAGTTGCTCCTGAGCAGCTACCGCAGGATTATAGAGATAATCAAGGAGTAGTACAGAGCAAACAGCAAACCAGTTTTAACAAGTGGTCATTTTCCCACTACAGACAGACAAAGTTTTTATTATACTCGTTCCCAGTTCTCATCATATCTATACAAGTAATTTGGTGTGACTCATTTAGGTGTGTCATCAGAGGTGTTCCAGATGCCCCGAGGGCCAGAACCCTGGCATACAGTGGTGTGCCCTACTTTGGAATACAGATGGTATACAAGTATAACCATACTATAAGGATTTTGTTTGGAAAGCTACTGTCCTTCCAGACATTTATGAATGGCTTGACTGTACAAGATTTGGACTGCCATATTGCCAGTGCCAGGAAAATGCAAACACATTGCTCTCACTCACGTTCTCTTGTATTCATGCATATAGTTGACACTTTCATGCCTCATGCACATTTATTCACAGCTTGTGTGAAATTTGATTGGTTTTAAAAGTATTTTTAAAGGCTTTTGACATTTTGCAGTGACAGGCCTTTTGAAAGTCATATTTGTTCTGCTGTGTGCTGAGAAAACAAGCCTACTTCAGTGCAACCTCCTGAAGAGCACAGATAGTTTAGAGGTTTCTTTTTTATTTTATTTTATAGAGGTGTAGTTAAGCAGACTAACTGACCAACAGTCACATTAGATCACATATAAGGTCAAATTATTGTCCACCAGTTACATCTTTGTATTACAATGTGTTGCCTTACATTACTTTATGTAATCTTTTTTTCCACATGCTTGCACATTCATACTTTGCATGCATCAATTCACATGAATACAGTGGTGTGAAAAAGTGTTTGCCCCCTTCCTCATTTCCTGTTCCTTTGCATGTTTGTCACACTTAAGTGTTTCGGAACATCAAACC
>JAFFST010053804.1:209823-222905 GCA_022414735.1 Noturus placidus | reverse complement strand
AATAATCTCCTTCATTTACAAATTGCATTTTGTGTTTACTTGTGTTGTCCTTGACTATTGTTTAAATTGGTTTGATGTTCCGAAACACTTAAGTGTGACAAACATGCAAAGGAACAGGAAATGAGGAAGGGGGCAAACACTTTTTCACACCACTGTATATTGACAAATATTTGTGGAAAAGAGATGTCTGAGTAATGGAAACTTGAAATGCATGTCATTGGAAAATGAGTGAAAATACATAATGATTTTGCACTCGTCTTTGAACTGGTAATTAAAACATAATTAATGGTAATTAGACAGCTTACAGGCATGACACGTTTTCTGATATTTTTGTGATGCAAATGAACAATCTGCAGTGACACTACTACCGATGTGTTCTGATCTTTGCTGATCACATTAATTTGCACTAGAACATATACTGATGAAATGATAGAAATTGTATCTGTTTACTGCACATTCAAGGTTATGCACTTGGCTAGTTCTTGAATCGCTTCATGGTTTCTGAGGAAGTAAGTCTGCACATTAGTGCATGCATGCAAATAATTCAAACCAGTTCTGGCTACTACAGTCTTCTGGCCAGTGAAAGCTTGCAAAACGAGATCTGATGTATGTTTCAATTTGCAAACAATTCAAATCAGATCTGTTTTATGCTATTATTTCTTTAACTTCACCAACATGAGAAAAAATGTTGACTCTATTGACATTTTGCCTTGTCTCTGCTCTTAAGTCTTGTCTTTCTTTCAACCCACACTGACCACTGAGGATGTAATGGGCTTTTAATGGATTTTCTGTCCATCACATCCTCATATTAGGAAAGGAAATACTCTAATGCACTTCATCAGATAATGGAGAGGAATGCATGCACGGCGTTTTATGAAGAAATCATATCAACCACAAGTGTTTTTATCGTGCTTCTGTGCATCTTGTAGTTTACCATCAAAGTTGTTTGCAAAGCATGAAAAGTGTTAGCCAACAACTTGAGAGTTTAACACAATGAGTATTAACAGTTTTCAAAAGTGTGAAAATAGACAAACTGTTTACAGTCACAAACTGAACACTACAACGGTGAAAAATTTAATATTATGAAATTTATATACAGTGCCATATTATGAAATATGCACTCACAACCTTTAAGGGATTTTCTTTTTAAATAATTTTGCCAACTAATAATGAATATTGATTTATTCTCTAAAGTCTTTCTATCTGTCCAGGTAAGGAGTGCACTCAGGATGAAAGTACAGCTGCAGCCATATTTACAGTACAGCTAGATGACTATCTAGGAGGAAAGCCAGTTCAGTACCGTGAACTCCAAGGCTGTGAATCTACAGCTTTCACCAGCTACTTTAAAGGAGGGATCACGTACAAAGTATTTTTCCCACATAGTTCTTAAACTTTTGTTTTTTGAGGCGTTAGATATAAGTGGTTCATATTTGTTATAAAGCACTTGCTTTTTCTGTTTTCCCTTTTTCCTTATAACAATTGACTATTTAGGAGAATGTTCGTGCAAATGTTTGTAGTTTTGCAGACAGGACTGATGCATGGAGTTACAAAGAGGCTTGCAGAGTAGGAAAGTAAAAAAACATTGTTTCTTTATGACTCCAGGCAGGAGGTGTGGCATCAGGGTTCCAGCATGTGGTCACCAATGACCTCAGTGCCAAACGGCTCTTCCACATCAAGGGCCGGCGTGTGGTCAGGGCTACGGAAGTACCTCTGGACTGGGCCAGCTTCAACAAGGGCGACTGTTTCATAGTAGACCTGGGTGCAGTAAGGGCCCACAAAAACACACTGGCATTAGACACTACATAACTTTAAATGATCTTAATCAGAGAATAGACAAGATAAGATCAAGTTTATTCGATTTTAAAGAAAATTCTGTAGGTATGTCTAGGGTATGTATGGCTGGTGAGTTACTAGCTTAACTGTAACTTAACTTATAATATTGCCTTGTTCCATTTCTGCTTTAAAAATTTGCTAATAAGAGCACTCATTTCTAGAGAAGGCAAATAGTAAAATCAGTTATGTACTTTCTTATTACACTTTAGTACACTCTACACTTCAGTAGTATGAAACAGGATCTCTTGCACACCACACATGTGCTGTGTATGCACAATGGGAGGGAATGGTACTTTAATTACTCTGAAGCCATTATTGTCAATATGGAGTCAGAGAGAACTCCAGGATCAGGAGAGGATTAGCAAGGACAAATTGTTTAAACAAGGTCCCTTGTTTGGCAAGACAAATACTGTACAGTATATGGCAAGATATTACTTTATAATTTATTGACCACCTTCAACTATCACTCGTACAGTTGTGTTGGTAATGAAATCAGATAAGCACACCAATATCCATCCATCCATCCATCCATCCTCTATCGCTTACTCCTTTATCAGGGTCAGGACCTTTATCAGGGTCACGGGGAACCTGGAGCCTATCCCAGGAGGCATCGATATCATTTAAGCAAAACCTTTTACATGAATTCAATCAAAAGTGTATTAGATAATATATTGATAACAACTTGTGAAGATATTTTACAATATAGTTTCAAGCATTTGAGGTAATAAAAGTGTTGTTTTATGCTAACAGTAAAAGCCCAAACAAGAGACATAATGCACATGGATTATTAGATATTACAATAAGGGCATGATATGTAAAGATTTTGACATACCAATGGGTCACAAATTAAAGGTGTCTCCTAATTGCGCTGAGTGAGTGTGTCCCCTTATAGGGAATGATTCCAAAGTTCTTCTGACTGCTCACCTTTATCTTTTGATGAAACATTTCTATACTGATGGGAATGCTCTTTTCCACCCATCTACAGTGCACAAAAGCTGACTGAATATTTTGATGGGTACCAGTTAAACACCTATAGGAGACTGTTGAACACCATCATCCAAGTGTTTGTTGAGGGAATATATTTTGGTACACCACGTTCATCCCTCCAGTGCAGTTCCAACTTGTGCTGGCTTGACACATTATTAAGACATGCTATCCCCCCCCCCCCCTTTAATTTGTCACCTGTCTGTACCTTGTTCCCATCAGTGTATGCAGTAAATGTTTCATCATATGACAAATGAGATCAGTCAGAATAAATTTGTATTCATTTGCACTGGTGTTTCACTTTTACACTTATTGTAACAAACTGAGAGCTTACCCTTAGTTGCCCATTTATTAGATTCTATAGCTTCTCCTTATATATATCATATATAAGTTTTTTGGAGAAAAAAATATTATGACTTATGATATACTCAAAGTGTATTGCTGAATAAGAAACCTGGTGCTTTATGGTTTATTAATATGCTATGACTAATCACACACAAACAAGTAAAATATTTAAATGCCCATTAAACAATTTCACTGTGTTTTCCCCAATGTAAACACAATAAGTGCATTGTCAGAAGTGAAACCAAACATTTGTAGTTAACCGCAATTAACATATTTGTAAAGTAATTCAAACATGAAGACAAAGAAGTTGTAATATACAGAGCAAACAGTTGAAATTACAGGGTTATTGAATGTTTGTATGGCTGTTTGTATCGGGGCCTTATTCTGTCTCTCATGCTCACTCTCTCCAGACTATCTACCAGTGGTGTGGCTCGATGTGCAACAAGTTTGAGCGGCTGAAAGCAGCCCAGGTTGCTGCAGGCATTCGTGATAATGAACGTAACGGCAGAGCTCAGCTTGTAATTGTAGAAGATGGAAGTGAACCCTGTAGGCTGACTGAGGTAACATGTAACATTTAATCCTAAATCAAAGCTATAGAAATATTAGGTGGTCATGTGTCATGTCACTACATGTCATGCAGTTCATTATTGGAAGCAGGAAATCCTTTCTGTAAAACAACAGGAAGCATGCAGTGTGTGTGGTGTAAATTTTTTTTAGCAACTTGAAGCCACTGTTCATGTATGCACATCTTGTTGTGACAACTGTTGCTCTTAATATTTTTCATGTCACAGGTACTTGGTGAAAAGCCAGACCTCGCAGATGGTGATGATAATGATGACATCGCAGCTGATATATCTAACAGAAAAATGGCAAAGCTTTACATGGTGGGACAATTTACCAGCTGCACCAAACACAACAAAATATACAGAAACAAATTCACACATGCAACTTTACCATTAAACAGAGCACAAAACAAATGATGTTTTTATTAGGTATCTGATGCCAGTGGAAAAATGCAAGTGACACTTGTATCAGAAGAGAATCCTTTCTCTCAGAGTCACCTGTTGACTGACGAGTGCTTCATTTTGGATCATGGAAAAAGCAAGATGATCTTTGTGTGGAAGGGTGTGTACAACTGAATTGTGTAATCTTCATAGCATCGTCCTGCTATGAACTTATATAGATTCATAATTAATGAAATTGGGTCTAATGATCTGCTGAGTAAAAGAAACCCTGCTGATGTTTTCTATATCTTGTTCTTTGCGTTATCTCATACTGTATCATTACAAACCACTTCGTATCTGACCTAGGACGCAACGCAAACCCCAGTGAAAGAAAAGAGGCTATGAAGACGGCAGAGGGCTTCATCAAACAGATAGGTTATCCTGCAAACACACAGGTATCACAGCCCTAAGTTAATAATAGATTATATGACAGTCTAGGAAATCCCTTAACATAGTGAATTGTTTTTTCCACCTACACTGAACAATTTGGAGATTAATGAAATAATGAAATTCCCCCTGAATTGCCAGGTCATGTATCTAGTGTGTAGATGAAAAAGCAGCATATGCCCCATGTGTACAGTTTTCCCAGGCTGCCACACAGTTATACTGCATTAAATTACCAATTCATTAAATCTGCCCTAAAAAGCATAAACAAGCTTCATTGAGTCATAATCACTATGTCTTTGAAAAAGTAATGGTCAGATAATTAAAGCTATCCTTCCTCAAACACAGATTCAGGTGTTTCCAGAAGGAGGAGAGACTCCCATCTTCAAACAGTTCTTTATGGATTGGAAAGAGAAGGACCAGAGTGAAGGACTGGGCCGGGTCTATGTCACCGAGCAGATTGCTAGGATTCAACAGGTGGAGTTTGATGCTTCTAAACTTCATGAATCTCACCAAATGGCAGCCCAGTACAACATGGTGGATGATGGCACTGGAAAAACACAGGTGGGCAACATGTAGAGCGCTTGGTATAAAAAGACTAGCAGGATGTCAGGGGTCTTTCAATGATAAAAATTTTGGCATCGTTAGATTATTTTCTGTTAACAAATATCTTAAAAAAGATTATTTTAGACAAAAGTTTGTATAAATGCGCTATATTGATAAACGTTTGTGGACACCTGACTATCATACCCATACGAGCTTGTTAAACATCCCATTATAGATTTAGTCCATTTTTACTGTAATAATAACCTCCACTCTTCTGAGAAGGCTTTCCACTAGATTTGGAGCATGGCTGTGGGGATTATTAGTGAGCTCAGGCACTGAAGTTTGATGAGGAGGGTAGAATTCCTAACTGTGATCATATACCTCCTCAAATCAATTGTGCAGATGCCTTCACATAAAGGCACTGTTTTTTTTTTTTATATCAAAATGTATTCTTCATTCATAGTTTGTTGATTTTCAATGTTTTACTTTTCAGATCTGGAGGATAGAGACTGGTAATAAAGAACAGAGCAAAGTTCCTGTAGATCCAAATACATATGGGCAGTTCTATGGAGGGGATTGTTATATTATTTTATACACCTACACAAGAGGACAAATCATTTACACCTGGTAAGAGTTACACTTTTTCAGTGTTTGTCTATAACTAAATTCAACGATGTGACAGACACTTATCTTACCTGTAGTTTATTTATTAGCTCAGAAAGTATAGACCTTTCTGCTCTCTCTTTATAGGCAGGGTTCCAGCAGTACAATAGATGAAATGACTGCTTCAGCCTTTCTCACTGTGGAACTGGACAAGTCACTGGGTGGAAATGCAGTCCAGGTGACTAGCTGTGCACACGCTTTAGAAATAGAAAAGAAAATAGATTATATTTATTTCATTTTTTTTTTTACTTTATTGTGATAAGATATAAACATATGTACAGTGTCTCACAAAAGTGAGTACACCCCTCACATTTTTGTAAATATTTGATGACATCTTTTCATGTGACAACACTGAAGAAATGACACTTTGCTACAATGTAAAGTAGTGAGTGTACAGCTCGTGTAACAGTGTAAATTTACTGTCCCCTCAAAATAACTCAACACACAGACATTAATGTCTAAACCGCTGGCAACAATAGTGAGTACACCCCTAAGTGAAAATGTCCAAATTGGACCAAAAGTGTCAATATTCTGTGTGGCCACAGCCTTTAACTCTTGGGCATGGCATTCATCAGAGCTTCACAGGTTGCCACTGGAGTCCTCTTCCACTCCTCCATGACATCACGGAGCTGGTGGATGTTAGAGACCTTGTGCTCCTTCACCTTCCGTTTGAGGATGACCCACAGATGCTTAATAGGGTTTAGGTATGGAGAAATGCTTGGCCAGTCCATCACTTTCACCCTCAGCTTCTTTAGTGTGTTTGAGGTCGTTACCATGCTGGAATACTGCCCTGTGGCCCAGTCTCTGAAGGGAGGGGTTCATGCCATGTATGTCAGAGTACATGTTGGCATTCATGGTCTCTCAATGAACTGTAGCTCCCCATTGCCGGCAGCACTCATGCAGGGTGTACTCACTTTTGTTGCCAGCGGTTTAGACATTAATGGTTGTGTGCCGAGTTATTTTAAGGGTACAGAAAATTTCCACTGTTACACAAGCTGTACACTCACTACTTTACATTGTAGCAAAGTCTCATTTCTTAAGTGTTGTCACATTAAAAGATATAATCAAATATTTACAAAAATGTGAGCGGTGTACTCACTTTTGTGAGATACTGAATATACTACCATGTCTAATGAACTAGGTGGGCCTGGTATAAAGCCGACGGTGGTTAATAGTAATGCTATTATACTCAAATATTTAAAATCTTCTGTACACACCGTGTCATGAGTACTGATTCATACGTCTGGAACATTTCTACGTTTTGTAGTTTGTAGTGAGTGATTAGTCCCAGGCTTGTTTTGATAGGTTCTTGGTCTTCATGACGCTGTTTGTTTAGGTATGTTTGCTGATAAACTCTGGGTCTTTACAGGAACGGGTGTATTTATATTGAGATCATGTCAGCCTTTAACTGCGCACAGGTGGCCTCCAGTTGTATAGCTGATTGCATCAGAGCTAATTTAGGTGGTATTTAGGTGTAATGGGGATGGATTCAGTCACAACGTTTACAAAATCTAGTTTACAAACTATGCAGATTTTTCTTCCAAATTCAATATTATGGGCTATTTTGTGTAGATTATTGACATACAGTATAATCCAAATGACATAATTCAGTTCCAGTTGCAATACTACAAAATGTGGAATACTTATGCAAGTCACTGAAAAAAAGAGAACATATGCAAAATATGTGGTTTAAGTAAAACATCTGTAGCTATCAATCATATTATTAGGTCATTTTTATTGCCATTTCATATTACAAAAAAATGTATTGTGCAATAAATAACTAAATTTAAATGTACTTGTTTAATCTAGTAGTAAAATAATTGCTACTTTCACTGTAAAAGGGGGAGAGAAGAGAACCCTCAGTAGATAGGGCTCCAGAATTAAGACTGTTCAGGTTGGGGGCCCAAATGTTTATAATGAAAATGTTAGAGAAGCCCCATATGTAACCTACAGTAGGAAATATTATTTAAGAATAACACTGCCATCTTGTGGTCATGTTTAAAACTGTGGTTAAAACAATCACACAATGTTTAGGTCCGCGTGACCCAAGGAAAGGAGCCAGCACATTTGCTGAGTCTGTTCAAAACCAAGCCTCTGGTTGTCTATAAAAACGGGACATCCAGGCAAGGAGGGCAGGTACCTCCACCCCCGACCCAGCTATTTCAAGTGCGCAAAAACCTGGGTACCATCACACGCATATATGAGGTGAGGTCTAGCAAACATATGCGCATGTGATTGGGTATAAAACATATGGTTCCAATTTATCAGTCAATTTATTAACTGGAGATGCATTTTTATGTATGCTTTCTAACAGGTTGATGCCATAGCAGCTAGTTTGAACTCCAATGATGCCTACCTATTGAAGATGCCTCAGGGGAACGGGTATCTGTGGGTAGGGAAGGGGGCAAGTGAAGAAGAGGAACGTGGAGCTAGATACATGAGTGAGCTGCTGCAGTGTCAGACCCAACGCATTACAGAGGGAAAGGAGCCAGGTGAGAATGCACAGTAGCTGTTTAGACGCACTTATACCACAGCGCTGTTGAATGTTCGATAATTATTGATCAACAGGTATTGATTCATTTTCTGTAACACAGGTCTGACAATACTTCCAGCTGCAAGGTTTATATGAATGTGCTCACTCATATGCTATCATTTAACTTACATAGGGACTTTGTATGTCATACACTTTTTCGGTTTTTTTTTTTTTTTTTTTTAAAGGTGACATTTATTTAGCATGCTTGGAAGGTGTCTCCAGTTTCAGCATTTTGTACTGGTCAGAAGTTCTCTGTGACATGTGAAGCTGCATTTTTTTGTTATTAAGAGAGAAAAAAAACAGGCTGTTGAGGAATTGACTATTTATAGCAGCTATAATGTGAGTGATAACACGGACTAACTTGTCTAATAGATGCCTTACATCATTATAAGTAACGATAAATGTATAAAAGTAATTTAAAAATTGTAATCATTGGCAACATCATGAGATTTATTCATATAAACCTGACTTCTGGGATATTTGTATAATAACAGTTTTCACAGTTTCCACTGTCTAAAGGAAATTATTTTAAACACTGACATCTATTGCTGGTGTCTTAACATTAGATTCAAGAATGCAACACTTAATGAACCATTACTGACAGAACAATTTGACATCTACAGCCTTTAACAAAATCTGATTATAATTCTAACTATACTAATCCCTTGGCTAGGTCTCTTTTGCAAATGAGATTACCGTATTTTCCGCACTATAAGGCACACCTAAAAGCCTTAAATTCTCTCAAATCGGTCATGCGCCTAATAATCCGGTAAGCTTTGTGTGGACCGAGTTCCAAAAGCTGAAAAAATGTCGTGCGACTTTGGTAAATTCTCCGCTTGATTGACTGTCGACCATTTCCCCCTGACACAGGGACGTAATACGTACACTACGTACGCTGGCAGCGATAAACCAATCAGAGAACAATACGTACAGTACGTACGCTTACCTCCGCCACGCCTCTGGCAGGTATACTACCAGTATGCTGAAAAACAACATTTGTTGAATAAAGTTCAACTTAACTCACTGTTTTGCTTCTGTTACCTTCTTTTGGAGACCGGTGTCATGAAGTTGGAGGCAATAAGTAAGTGCAGGAGAACCGTCTTTATTTAAGAACAAAACAAACAAGCACCGTTTAGCATCCCCGGCTAAGGCTAACTATACTGGCTTCAAACAAACAGGCATTCTGCACTCAGACAGACCTTCAAACAAAGCACAATAACACTCAATGTGCTCTTAGACCCGAGAGGTTTAAATACCCAACATAATCAAACCAAACACAACACAGCTGGTATATCATCACCGAATCCAAAACAATTAGTCATGTGACTAGAGTTGGTTCATGCTGGGGTGCCATCTGCTGGCCGAGTCGTAACAACCGTATGTTTTTTCATGCGCCTTATAACACGCCTTATGTATTGGTCAAGTACAGAAATAGACCCCGCAATTGAGACTGCGCCTTATGGTGCGTAAAATACGGTAATACATTTTACCATGTTTTCCACAACAGGAAATCTAGTCTATACATTTCCTAGTTGTAAATGTGACATGCCTAATTTTTTCGTTTGTTAATTTTATAAAGAGAAATTCTGGGAAGCTTTGGGAGGACAAACCAAGTACCAAACATCAGAGAAGCTGGAGAGCAAAAGCATTGTACGGCCTCCTCGTTTGTTTGCCTGCTCCAACAAAACAGGAAGATTCATTGTGAGTATTCAGCGAGTATAAGAGGGAAGGCATACCAGTAAAACTGTATAGTTAATGCTAAGACAGTTTGGAATGTTACAAGTTTGCTGTTTTTGCTCTATATTAAATGAGGCATTTTAAAATGATAGCTTATGTATTGTGTATTTTGGTCTCCACATTTGGCGAAAAATCTTCGGTAAGCATCACATGTAATTCCTGGCTGTATTCTGACCTGTCTGTAATGCCGCCATGTTTGGTCCCTGCGTTTTAGGACCTTTTCTTAGTTTAACTGATAAACTGATTTAAGTTTTAGTACAAAATAAGTATCATTTCTCAATGCGCATTAGTTAAGTTATTGCATTATTTAGGTTATTTATATGTCTAGGTTTAGACAAACTTGTTCATGGTAGTGGTAGCTCAGTTGTTATGATGTTGGACTACTGAATACTGAGAGATAAATATAAGTTTCTCTTGATAAGGGTCTTTATCAAATCGCATAAATAAAATTTTTTGACAAGCCAGAGAAAGCACCTCTTTTTGAAATACCATCATGGAATGATCACATATAGTAAACAGTGAGTCTCATTTCATAATAGCAACATAATTATTCCAATTTGTATATATTATTTGCAGACTTTCTTCATGTTTAAGAAAATAACAACTCATACTGTCATATTTTATAGCATAATAACCAGACATAAATCACACACTTATGGTTCTTACTCAGATTGAAGAAGTGCCTGGTGAGTTCACTCAGGATGACCTGGCAGAGGATGATGTCATGTTAATGGACGTCTGGGATCAGGTAGAGTAGACTAACTCATTTCACATTTTAACAAGTCAATATGGAAAAAAAAATCTTTATCACTCTCTATGCATGTATATATCTGTGATCTGAATAAATCATTGGACTGTCAGGCACTCACACAGTGTTTAACAGGTGTTTATCTGGATTGGAGCTGATGCCAATGAAGTGGAAAGAACAGAGTCAGTAAAGTCAGGTGAGCAGCACACATTTATTTCTCTGGAATAAAATCCACCACATTAAGCTGGATAATAACATAACAGTATCATTTAACATAATCATGTGTGTCAAAATGGAGCACTAATAACACTCAAATGCACATGTGACGACATTAAAATGCATTACAGATTAAATCATTGCCAGCATCATTTTGGACTGTTGTAAAAGTGTATTGCGTGTCATATTCAGAGTGACGAAAATAGTGGAAGAAAATGACGAGGTGAAATATTAGATTCTCAAATTGTTTTTGAGCTTTGGGCCTTACATTAAGTGCTACCATACAAGTGGACTGCAACAAAACATTAAATGTCCTAATCATAATTACATAATTGCTGATTTATGGGTCTGTAGGTTAAACAGAATGACTTCATTTCAAGTCAAGTTTCCTGCCAGTGTACTCATGCTAGGGGTGATTTGAATTGTTAATGGTATTTGGTTTAGTTTGGCTGGTTGCTTAGAGTCAATATTGAATCAAAAAGCACATACATTTTAATTAAAGTGCCTAATATGATTTAAAAACGTATGCATTTGAAGGAATTAAAGGCTTACAATGTACTTTGTGGAAGAAAAGGCTGTTTTCCCGTAAACAGAAAGGGTTCAACAGAAATTTACATATCTGAGAACAGTGCAATACACAATACACACACAGAGTCAAAGCCGGTGTCTAGCACAGAAGTATGTGTAAACAGCATTGTACAATCAAAGAAGCACAGACGTCCAGAGGTGAAAAGGTGAAAAATCTCTCACTGATTGCTGATTTACCATTCCTTTACAGCCAAGGCATATATTGACACGGACCCATCAGGACGGGATAAGGGGACATCCATAGTGATAGTGAAACAGGGCCATGAGCCCCCTACCTTCACCGGGTGGTTCCTGGCATGGGACTCCTCCAAATGGCAGACTGGGAGCGAAAAGTAAAGGCACAGCATGTTATTTTCAGCTCAGGGAGTCTCTATGATTGTTGCTACATCTAGGTGAAGACAGGCTATGACTTAAAACTTATCAAACATGCATTTATGTCAAAATAGTATCTTTTCATAGGTTACCTTTCCTTGTCACTGGGATGGTGCACATCGTTTGTTAATGTGTATCATTTATTTGCGAAGGTGCATGAAGTAAATTCTTACTATAAAAGCTCAAGTTAATACAGTGGTTCTTAAGTTGCAATTAGGTACTTTAAATCCCTTTAAATATGAAATTGATACAGGACACCATATAAAAGATACGTACTAAAGGTACAAAAGATGTTCTCCAGAGTGTACCATCTTAAAGACAAGGAAACATACAGGTTAGTACCATTTTTTAATTGCACTTGCATGCATTATTTTTCCCTGCATTGCCTAATGTGTCTGGCTTATGGTATTTTTTGATACTGCTTGATAAAATAAAATAATAAAAATCAATAAAAATTATTTTAAAACTGATCAGAGCATTGTCCGTTTCATTTGAGTCACACCTTCCTCAGTGATGGATGCGAAGGCTATCAGTTATTTTAGAAATGCAATCAAGGTCGATGCCAACTGTAGCCTTGATCCAGGGTAAAATAAAGTGATAAGGAAACCAATGGCCGCTAGATGGCAAGCACGAGAAAGAGACGGGTCGAGAAACCGAGCACTTGTCCTACTTTTCTTATTTCTCCTCAGAAGAGAAATAGGCTCATTGAAATCGAATTAACACTATTTCAGCCTTAAAGACAACTGAAAATGACGGTTGTGTATTTGTAGGAAATACAGTACAGTCTGGACTCTTGTTCTTTGCCCCTTTTTGTAAGGTCAAACACGTGTTAATGGCCTGGTGATCCGTGTGATAGCCAAGCTCATCTCAGCCTCATTGACCCATAGATGGAGTTGTTGATGGATCTCGAGACACCAGCTCTTTTCATCAACTCTCACTTTGAGCAAAGACCCATTCTTTTCACTTTTCATTTAGATCCTGAATATTACTTGAAAGTGTGCACTATCAACCATTCACTCTTTCTTTAAAATACCTATGCATTTAAGCACACTTCAAGACAAAAATGCTAGATGTTGATAAATATGCTACCTTCAATGCCACCTATTCCTTTTTTTTTTTTTTTTTTTTT
>JAFFST010053804.1:188621-209214 GCA_022414735.1 Noturus placidus | reverse complement strand
AGATTGGTATTTCCTCAACATTGGGGGGGTCACGACCCCCCCAAAGAGTGCGTGGTTACGCCCATGCTGTAATGTGTTTAAAGTAACGGAGTAACATCATTAAAGTCAATTTATTTGTTTATTTTTTTTTTAGCTATAATTTAGTAAAGGATGATTTATTGGTAATCTTGATCTTTATCATAAGATCAGTCTTATATATAAAATCAACGTTAAAGCCCAAACTTTCAGCACTCGAGTTTTGCACTCATTTACAATGATCCTCACAGCACAGGAAGGCAACACAGAAAGCAGTCCGCGTGATAGTCCGCAAGCGCGCGCGGAAAGCGGTAGGTGTGTGTCTCGGACAAAAGATGGGCGTGACTTCTGGCCAATCATCATTCAGCAAAGCCGCGAGCTTGTATTGGAACGGACCAATCAGGAGCTCTTGCATGTTGTCAGCCGACGCAGCAGGGCTGGAATAAAGTGGCAGGCGGCTTGCTGTATGTATCAGTCAGGGGCAGCGAGTCAGCGCTGTAAACACACCGGCTGTTGGAGTTGGCTCATGTCGAACAGGCTTAATAGAGAAAATACGTCGCTGTGGAGACAAACAGACGAAATTATCCTTTCAAACAGCATACGAAGCGAGTAAGGTGAGTGTCAGTGTTATATTGTGTCTTCACATCCACCTGTGTGTTGTGTGCCGGTCAATGAATTCTGAGAGGTTTTAATGATGATGATGATGATGATGATGATGATGAAGATGAACACACCGCAGTCTGATGCACGCGATTCCGACTCACTTGTTGGCAGCAATTACAAATTGCAAATCTTTAATTTTACGGTAATGTATCCCATAGCAACTGCACTCACAGATGTCGTAAAGCAGATTATACCCTATTGATCATCATTACATTTAGTTAAACAGTGACCAGTTTTATATTGTGGGAGCACCTACACCACATTTATCCTGAGAAAGTGGCATGAATAGAATCCAGTGGGCGGAAAGAAGCTCGTTCTTGTCATTCATTGTCGGGTTTTTTATGGCAGTGGAACGGGATTAGGCTTTGACAGTGGAGAGAATTAGCCTATGAAACCTCTGCGCTCTCCACTGCTGCTACATGTGCAAATGGGGTCTCGGGCTCCTGCTGATTTTATTCCATATTCATCCTTCCTGCCTCGAAGTGACATCCAGCTAAGATGAAGCTGTGTGCGAGTTTAGAATGACAAAGGGAAAGCCCACTTTAGATCCAGTTTCTCCAGCTGAAAACCAACGAACTGTGTGTTTGTTAGGGACTCGCACTGCTGGCCTCATTGCATCAGCTCTCTTTTCATCTGCTTTCAGGTTTTTGCGGTCTCCAGGGAGTGAGAGAAGCCTTGCGACTGCTTGGTAAAGCACTAGTGGCTTCTGATCTCTTCAGTCTCCCTTTTCACCTTTGTCAAGATGGGGAACGGCTTATCAGAGCCCCACAGCATCTTCCCCGGACTGCCATCGTTCCAGGCCTTGCATATTGTCATTCTCGGACTGGACTGTGCCGGCAAGACTACAGTGTTGTACAGGCTGCGCTTCAATGAGTTCGTGAACACGGTCCCAACTAAAGGCTTCAACACCGAGAAGATCAAATTGGTTCTGGGCACGAAAAGTCGGACGGCAGCCTTCCACTTTTGGGATGTAGGCGGTCAGGAGAAGTTGCGGCCGCTGTGGCGCTCATACACACGCTGTGCCGATGGCCTTGTGTTTGTGGTGGACTCCGTGGACACTGAACGCATGGAGGAGGCCAAAACAGAGCTGCACAAGATCACCAGGCTGCAGGAGAACCAGGGCGTTCCTGTGCTTGTACTGGCCAACAAGCAGGACCTGCGTAGTGCTCTACCGCTGGGTGAACTGGAGAGGCTGTTGGCGCTCAATGAACTGGGTTCCCACACGCCTTGGCATCTCCAGCCGGCTTGTGCCATCATTGGAGAGGGCCTACAGGAGGGTCTGGAGCGTCTGCACGGCATGATCAGCAAGCGGAGGAAGATGATGAGGCAGCAAAAGAAGAAGAGATGAGTTAGATGGGTTAGTCAGGTTCACTCATCTTGTGATTACATGCCTCCTGTCACTGTGCACTGGTGGATTCATTGATTTTTACTGGTTGAGTTTTATCAGCCTGATTGATAGAGCTGGAGGGATACAGTTCAAAGACTGTTCGTTAACCACTGTAGACTATTGAGTTGTCACCTCAGTCGTGGAAGGGTGCGCCGAAGTTGTCCAGATGACATCACAGGACCTTTGATACTACTTAAGTGGACATGTTCATTGATTTCTTATGAAGGTAAACACTGGAGGAAAATCTCGTACATCATGATGTTCTTTGACCACCAGTGTTCACTAATCTGTGATCCACATGTGAACTAATGAAGCGAAAAGATAGATTACCAAAGCCCTTGTGGAATGTTCTGAAAAATCTAATGTACACATAGTGGTGATCTTTCACTCCTGTTCATGTGCTAAACACAAGCCTTTTTTATTGGACCACTGTTGCACAACAGAGGTGGCGTTGTAAGGAGAACCAGGATAAGCTTTATGCGTCACTACTTGGGAAACACACAAATGATTGCGTATAACGTCAGAGAACTGAGTGTTTCACCAGCCAAAACACATGCAGTGCAGCACTATCAGGTGTCTTGTTTGAAGGTTAACAGGACTTTTCCCAGGGTTCTTGAAGTTTTTCTGTCTTTACAATCAAAGTGGAATGATGGTGTTATTTTGTAGTAAAATACACCATGTGTGCTTCCCTCTACATTTAAATGCACTTTAGCAAACCCCTTTTGTAGACTATGAACATCAGATTTTGTATAAAACCTATGACATTGCTTCAAATGAAGCGTTTTATAAGTTGTTTCATGTTCAGGTCTGTCATTTTGTCACTCAGTATGTGTGTGATGGAGGGCTTTGTATGTGTCAAGTTATGCGCCTTGAATAAAACAACAGATTCAATCAAGAAACTTGAATATTTTGTATTGAATAGTGTATTGCATGCTTTTCTCTGCTTTTTATTGTAATTATGAACCAGTGATATTTATGGAATTTATTATCTACTATTTCCTAATCAGATAATGATATCTAGACAACTGAATTCAGTGGACATTGGTCTTTTAGTCTGTGGCGTGGAGAAATTGTACCATGCCTTATTTAAAACTGGTAAACGGAAGTGCTTCATTCCATGCGAGTAACACTGCACTTTCCCCTCATTGGCCTCCACCACAACGATGTATCAGCTGATCCTCACAAACACACACACATGTCCATTCCCCATTTTGAATGCTGTGTCAGAGTTAAAACATCTTGAGTTTGACTGGATATGGGCTATTTAAAGGCTTAAACATTCAGCAGATTGATAAGATCTCTGCATATATCAATTACATTATGGTGCTTTAGAGATATCTGATCACATAAAAGTTGCCGAGGTCAGCAGAGTGACTCGGAGGGTAGTGTTGCCACCTCACAGGGTACCTGGTTCGATCCTGAGCTCAGGTAACTGTCTGTGCTGAGTTTAACATGTTTTCCACGTGGGTTTCCTCTGGGGTCTTTGTTTTGATCCCACCTCCCAAAAAAATGCAGGTAAGTGAACTGGCTATGCTAAACTGTGGTTACTAAAGCTGAATGAAAGGAAAAAAAGCTCGTGTACATCCTACAAAGACAAGCTAGCTAAGAACTCACGTTCTTGCAATATCTTCTCATTATGTTCTAGAATAGCATGGAGCTGTAAATAGTTGATATCTGAACATCATCTCAACCGTGTCAAGCTCTCAGTCTGGTTGGTTTTGGCTAAAGTTCCCACAGGGGTGTGTGTTGACTTTGGAAAGGATCTGTCATGACTGTGTTTAGGAAACGCTTCTCTGTGAACAATGAGGTGCTAACATGGGGACATAGGCCTTTCTAGCAGCTGACGCATCAAAACAGGAGATTTGCTGGATTTATTTGTGCTTATTGTTGCTCTGAAATGTTACAGACGTATGAGAGGAACACCTGTGGCTACATTTCCAGGCTAGAGATTTATTGAATGGAATTGGCATGCTTCTAATTGTGGTCTGGATTAGGAAATATGCCAAACAAATGCTGCAATTTACAGTATGGAAAAGAAAAGTTCTGTTTGGCACAGCTATGTGGAGAACATACAATAACTTCTAAAAGAATTCTTAATTCCAACCACCATTGCATTTTGTAGAAAGACAGCACCAAGACTCTAATGAAGCATGGATTGCTAGAGAGAGAGAGAGAGAGAGAGAGCAGTGTTTTGCTAACTGGTTTGGTTCTGTGTTTAAAATGGTTTTGAAAAGAGGACTAGAAAATCACACCTGACAGTCTCTGCCTCACATACTATGTGGATTTGCTGAGGAATATTAATGATTCAGAACATACCAGGCCTCTGTGTTTTCATGTAAAATAAAGTCTTTTGCGAGAAGCTGGCGGTGTGCCAAATAACCAGTGATTTGTTCCATTACTGCTTAAGCCGGGCTGGGTAGGTCCCATGACGGTGAGAGGAAGTAGACCTGGTTTATCAGACCCTCCCTACAGCTAATAGGTCAGTTCTACCCATACACCCACATCACGCCTCTGGCTCTTCCTGTACTACTGTGGCCTCTAGCCTGAACAAATTTCCTTTTGATCATGTGATGTCATTAACAGAGGATTAAAGGGCTTTGTGTGGCACAGCAGAGTTTATTCTGCCTAGCACACTTCCTGTTCCTCTTGTCAAAGAGCTAGAACATACTTTCTCAGGCTATGGTGCACTACTATTCCACATCCACCGTCACACTACTCAGTCCATACATAGCATTGTGCTACTACACCCAATTATAAAAAGGCACCTAATGCACCTTAAAATGTTTCTCATGGTCATAAAGTCTCATCTACACTGTCATTTAGGCCTTACAAAGAGGAATGTTGGGCAGATCTGCTATGTTTCTTTCATAGCTGAGACCTATTGCAATTTCCAATTTGTATGTTAAATATTGCAGCTATGCAGTGAAGATGACAAATTTGACCCTCACACAGACACATGTATAAATGCCTGCAATTATAGGCTTCATTCAGTAGAGTTAAATGGAAAGTAGAGGTGAAGGAATGGCAGACAGGCTCTATACTTTATGACAAGGTTAGGAACACTTCCTGATTTGGGCAAATACACTCAACAGAACCCACTGGTAATAAAATCGCTTTAAAACAGCAACTGATAAACGGCACTCCATTTAAATCCATATCAGTTAATGTACCGGTGTCTCTGTGGTTTCATTCATTCAGTCTGGATCCTTTTTAAAGTGACAGACCTGTTTAAATTTAGATTAGCAAAACCTTTGAGCAGGATAGCCTATCACAGATGTCTAGCTGCATGGCTGAGGGTCGAATTTGTGTTTGTGACGTGAACAAGCCTGGGTGGGGTTGGTGGCTTCTAAGCAGAAGGGAAAGCAGACAAAGATAAGTGTAGAACCACTCCCTGAGAATATCTCTGATTCACGCCCTCTCTTCTCAGAATCTCTTGACTGTCTTCTCAACCTTTATGTTGCTGCATGCCTAATGCCCCTGACTGCTGAATTAATGTCATTTTAAAAAATCTTCACTGCACATAATTAGTCAATTTATTTCAGTCCCAGAAACGATTAAAAAAACACATTAAATATCTTGGAAATCTTGAAAGGGAGGCATTCTTAGCTGCAAAATTACTGCACAGTCATTTCATCTATTGTTGCAGCTTATAATAATGAGGGTATAGTCATTACACGAATAGGCAATTATTCCAAGTGCTTCCAGGACTTTCTATTTTAATCATGCATCCTTAAATTATAAAGGCAAGATCTGGCTTTTTGCACTTGCTAACTTATAAAACAGTGGCAACTTTCATGTCCTGTATATTTTATACCCAAGTGGTTATTTAATTATTATATACTGTATACAGCTAAAGAATATAGATTCAGTTTGAAGGACACTCATTGTTGTATCCTCAGAGGATTAGTATCTGATTTAACATTTTAGCATTTTGAACAACTGCACACATGTGCAGCTTGATTGCTAAATCTACCACAGTTTACTTGACTGTTTCAGGGCTTGTCTGGGTTTATTTGGATTAACACTGCTTTGGTCTGGTGGTTGCGTGATTCACGCTTGCACGAAAGCCACATGTCTGAGAATGCCAGCTTCGTATGAGGGGAAAATCAAAAGTAAAAGTTAAAAAAGAAAATTAGAGGAAAGCGATGCCTTTAGTCTTTGTCAATGTTGGATTTTACATTGCTTGTAAGTGGAGTCAAAAAGTGTGAATGCACATAAGAAGCCACAGTAGGTGTATTTTGTGTTGACTTATGTTGGACAGGAAGCAAGGGTCCATACCACCTTGTCCATTTCCTCTCTTTCTCTGATTAGAGGTCAATGGTGATGCAGATGGATTTATGAAACCTTAAACAACTGCATCTAAGAAAAACATTTTGTACAACACAGTAATTCACAATATTCTTCATTTCCATGAAATGAACACTTCCTTTCACTTTCCTCAAAAGCTCTTTAATGTGACCAGGGTGGCTGTGGCTCAGTCGTAGAGCGGGTTATCCACTAATCCATTAATCGTGGGGTTGGTGGTTCGAATCCCGGCCCGGGTGATCCCATGCCGAAGTGTCCTTGGGCAAGACACTGAACCCTAAGTTGCCCCCGATGGCAAGCTAGCACCTTGCATGGCAGCTCTGCTACCATTGGTGTGTGAATGTGTCTCATTTGTAAGTCGCTTTGGATAAAAGCATCTGCTAAATGAATAAATGTAAATGTATGTAAATGTGACCAGATTGAGTTCAGTAAACATTTGACTTTTTATGCAGATGCATTCCCTTTGTATTTCAATCTACAAATAAGAAATAAATGGAGTGAACCTGACGTTGTTTTTAAACTTATTAGTTTGAAATGGAAAAGGAAACAATCAAAGAATCACAGAATTATTCGGTTTGATTTTGTTCTGTGGCTGTCCTTCAAACATGCCATCAAACAAGCTGTAATACAGTACAAATGCCAGGTTTAATTCAGCCAGAGCTTGTTACAAAAAAAAAACAACTTCACTTTCATCAAAAGACTTTCATCTGAAACACATTTTAAATTTATGAATTATGCACAAGTATGACGGCACAGCTGCAGTCTCCTTATTCAACTTGCAGTAAAGTGAGTGGCTGTGGGGGGATTAACTGGCATAATTGTTAGCAGTGGATAGTCATTTCTGGATAATATGCAAGGATTTGGGAATAAATATAATGGTTTATGTGTGCAAATTGAATTAGCCTCCCAGTGTGTGGCAGGGCTTTATACAGTAATTGTTGATTCTTGGCTTTCAGGGTCATAATATTCATTTGTGAATAAACTTATGATTTTCATCAGACTTTGTAAACCCTTTCACTGGATTAAGGGTTGAGCTTTGGGAGTGGATCTTTACACTAGACAAGGAAGTATGGATAGGAAGTATTCTGCTTTGTTGTTTGGTTAGCAGGGTGGGGAAGTCCTGAGCTTTCTATAACATCAGAGATCAGTGATTCTGGTTCTTAGAAACCAGAATGATGAAATGAATAAATGAAATTCTTGTTTTTGTTAAACAACCAAGGAACTTTTATAATGTCCGAATGTCTCTATATTTTATCTTCATTAATGCAATGCCATAATATATGAATTTAATTAAATATGCAGATTAAAAATGTCCCCTTGAGCTTTTGCTATCTTTGAAAGCTAGACAGCTGGTTCACTGCTAATAAGCTAGTTTACATTTGTAACAGGTAGACACGAGTGGGATTTTAGTATCAAAGTACAGTTTATTTTGTTATATTCTCAGATTAGTTAAATTTGCTAGCTAGCTAAATATCTTAACATATAGGTTCTATGGCTAAAGTGTTTGGTTAGCACATCATACTTTATAATTTGTATTGATGTCACAAATTCTCAAATCTCATTGGTCAGGTGTTGGATAATTTTGTCTATAATTTCTAATTAATTTACTTAAAATATTTTTTCTAATTTAAATGGTAAATGGTCTGCACTTATATAGCACTTTTATTGCCTCACTCACCCACTCACACCAATGGTAGCAGAGCTGCCATGCAAGGTGCTAACTTGCCATCGGGAGCGACGTGGGGTTCAGTGTCTTGCCCAAGGACACTTTGACTTAACATGTGGAGTCATGTGGGCCGGGAATCAAACCGCCAACCCTACGATTAGTGGACAAGCACAGTAGCAATTAACTCACAGGGACCTGTATGGCAGATGGCTTCACATTCAAGGCTATTTAATAAAGAACAATTTATCATTCTTGATATAGTGAAATAAGAAGGCTTTTATGAAAATGAGGATTTTGTGCTTTCTCAGTTACCAACATTTTTTGTTTTTATTAATTACAAGACTGAGAGAAAAATGACAGTTTGGGCACAAGTGTTTATAGCTGCTATAAAATTAAGGATTACTAATTTGTCCCCTGGGTGTTCCAACATGTAGGTATAAACAGTTAAAAAGCAATGTTGTGTTCTCCTGCTGAGCTCATACATAATGCACCCAAATGAATAATCTGTTCTCCCATATTACCTCACCTGTGAATTTAAAATTACATAGCCTATTTACCTGTCTCTCATTAGGAGTTAGGAAATCCCATCCTGTCCATCCATCTTTCCATCCATTTTGCATTATGCTTATCCTACACAGGGTCACGGGGTGCCTGGAGCCTATCCCAGGGAACTCGGGGCACAAGGCGAGGGACCCTGGATGGAATGTCTTTGAACTGGGGAGGAAACGGGAGTACCCAGAGGGAACCCCCAAAGAACATGGAGAACATGTAAACTCTGCGCATACAGGGATTTGAACCCCCAACCCTGGAGGTGTGAGGCAAATCAGCTAACCATTTCAAATGTGCTAACCAAACAAGTTGTTAATAAAATCTGTACCCTAAAGTCCTTACATGACTGTAATCTCCTAGTACCTACATTTACATTTACATTTATTCATTTAGCAGAATCTTTTATCCAAAGCGACTTACAAATGAATCAGTATCTACAGTGCCTTGCGAAAGTATTCGGCCCCCTTGAACTGTTCGACCTTTTGCCACATTTCAGGCCTCAAACATAAAGATATAAAACTGTAATTTTTTGTGAAGAATCAACAACAGGTGGGACACAATCATGAAGTGGAACCAAATTTATTGGATATTTCAAACTTTTTCAACAAATAAAAAACTGAAAAATTGGGAAATATTGAAATTTGGATTTTGCTGCGGCTGTAAGTCGCTTGGGGTATGTCTCTATCAGATTTGCACATCGAGAGACTGAAATTTTTGCCCATTCCTCCTTGCAAAACAGCTCGAGCTCAGTGAGGTTGGATGGAGAGCGTTTGTGAACAGCAGTTTTCAGTTCTTTCCACAGATTCTCGATTGGATTCAGGTCTGGACTCTGACTTGGCCATTCTAACACCTGGATATGTTTATTTGTGAACCATTCCATTGTAGATTTTGCTTTATGTTTTGGATCATTGTCTTGTTGGAAGACAAATCTCCGTCTTCTGATATCTTAAATCTGATAGAGACATACCCCAAGCGACTTACAGCTGTAATCGCAGCAAAAGGTGGCGCTACAAAGTATTAACTTAAGGAGGCTGAATAATTTTACTCGCCCAATTTTTCAGTTTTTTATTTGTTGAAAAAGTTTGAAATATCCAATAAATTTCGTTCCACTTCATTATTGTGTCCCATCTGTTGTTGAATCTTCACAAAAAATTACAGTTTTATATCTTTATGTTTGAGGCCTGAAATGTGGCAAAAGGTCGAACAGTTCAAGGGGACCAAATACTTTCGCAGGGCACTGTACCTACTGATGATCATACCTATTGAAATAGGTATGGAAATGATTTAACAGCCCTTCCTTCTCATGCACATTGCTCACTCATCTGGAAGATATAGAGGCCTTGCAGTAATTCAGATATCTTACTTAAACAATTCTTCCTGGCATAGTGGGGGAAAAGGCAGTGTGAGGGTTGTCACCATCTTGGCTCTACACACCTGCTATTAAGCTGGAGAGCTCAGGTGAAGACTGATTGAATAACCATGTGTGAAGAGCTGTGTTTGTGTGTAGGTTGGTGTCGTGTGGCAGATGTTTACCAGAGTAAACCAACAGGATTTATCCTCTCGGCAGGACAGCACCACTAAGCCTGGACTCATTATTGCATGAGGAAATGAGCCTCTCAGTAATCTCTCACTGCAAAGCACCATTTACCCAGAAAAAAGCTTAATGTCTGTGAGTCGCACAGAACAACTGAACAAAAACTTTAAATTGTTCCAGGAAGTGAAACTCTATTATCAAATTTGGATATGAAAATAGAATAGAGAAAAAGTACAGAACTTACGTACTGTGTATGACTGCAGGGATTTGCAGAGATTTATTTGAATAAGAATTTAGTGGAGAGCTATAATACTTTTGTGTTAAAGTGCAGACAGTGTCTCTATTGTCGAGATGGATGTAATCAGTTCCTGTTTTCATTGGAACAGACAACAACAAAATGTAAAATGTAATTATAAATATCAAACAACATACACCATGTGAGGAAGGAAGTGCTAAGTTGCTTAAATGTCTTAGTTTTGACAACGTATCTATTTTTCTCATCTTACATAAATCCTTTGACATTTCCCCCTGTGTGTCTGCAGTTCTGTGTCCTGTTCAGTGACTAAGACTTGACTGAGGTCCAGCTGGAGCCACCTGTGTTTTTGTTAAAGACCAAACGCCAATTTGTTCTTGTTTTGCTGGAACAGACACAGCAGCCTTAGAGCCTTGGGCACTGTCTTCACCCACAATAATATTTGGGATAGAGTTGAGTAATGGCTATTCTTCATTCTATGCTACAATTGCTCTTTGCTATTGCTATAATAGCAACATGTTTACTGCTGCTAATCTCAAAAGACTAGAAGTTGCAAGTAATGTAGAATTCAACTGGAAGGCAGAATTTTATTATACTGCAGGGCTTTTCATTTCTCAGTCTTTTTTCAATGCAATGAGGCATATGAATTATTATTATTATTAT
Organism: Noturus placidus; assembly: GCA_022414735.1. Taxonomy (NCBI): domain Eukaryota; kingdom Metazoa; phylum Chordata; class Actinopteri; order Siluriformes; family Ictaluridae; genus Noturus; species Noturus placidus. The sequence continues at coordinate 198,179 of JAFFST010053804.1, read as the reverse complement.
TATTATTATTATTATTATTATTATTATTATTATTATACTTTTAATAATAAAGTGTGTTGAAATCTGGTCATGCTGTTAAAATACAGTCACATATTCTATGAAAAGAGAACGTAGAGCTAAAATACATGTAGTTCTAGCTCTAACCTTTTCCCTCTTTCCTGTTCAGTCACTAACGCATCTCTTATCACTGCCTTTTCCTGGGCTTTCATATTCCATCAGTATACCTTTTCCTCTTTCCCTCCTTTTTCATACCCTTCCTTTATTGCCCTGGACTTTTCCACATGTTATCTCCCTCCCTTTCCTTTCCTGTTTTTTTGGTAACTTTTTGACTTTTCCTCCTTCTCAGTTTCTTCTCTTAAATTCTAACTGAAAACACATCTCTTTTAGCCCTCTAGCTTTTAATCCCATTTGTACTGTAACTCTCCTCCACCTCTATGTCTCCGTCTTTCTCCTGTCTGTTAAGGCTGGTTGATATGAAGATAACTGACCCCGTAGTGTGAGAACAATAGCAGGAGAGGAGTTGTTTTCCCTTATCCTGAGGTCACAGCAGGGGGAGGATGCAGCCAGGGGCCTTTAGTGGTGCCAGAGTGGTGGTGTAGAGTTTAACTCTGTAACTGATCACCGGCAAGCAGGCTCTATGTTTGTTCTTTGGCCAAATCACATTAGCTAAGAGACTGTCCTTGACTCTGTAAACAAAGTGTTATTGCACAAGAGTAAATCTGGTCAAAATGGAGTACAAAGGACAAAACAAAAGACAAAATGCTCAGTCTTCTTATTTGAAGTGGGCCGCATAAGAGACTGATAAGATCGTGTCCCAGCCACTAAATCTGAAATCATGTTATGTTTTGTCTACAATTTCAGCTCATGGTGTATCAGAGTGTGGCATCGAAGCAATACTACAACATTTTTCCACTTCATCTTTATCAGCACCCAAAATCGGCACATTGTATTGAAAAATTAGGAATGAAAATTAAGAACACATTTACTTCAAACTGAGTCTAGGTGTAGTCTATATATGGGGCAGCTGTGGATCAGGTGATAGAGCGGGTTGTCCACTAATTGTAGGGTTGGAGGTTTGATTCCAGGCCCAGATGACTCCACATGCCGAGGTGTCCTTGGGCAAGACACTGAACCCCAAGTTGCTCCCAATGGCAAGTTAGTGCCTTGCATGGCGGCTCTGCTACCATTGGTGTGTGAGTGAATGGGTGAATGAGACACAGTGTAAAGCACTTTGGATAAAAGCGCTATATAAGTGCAGACCATTTACTTCTTACATACTTACAGTCAAATGTATTTGACAATTAAGCTCCACATCTGTTAATTTTTTTTAGAGCAGGAATTACTTTAGAGGGAAGTATTTGTGATTTTGTGTTACCGGTGTAGACATGTAAACCTGCAGTCTCATTGTTACACTGATTGCACACGGATAAACCTTTTTTACTTCATTGCTCTATTTTGGGAAATTGGATAAAACTACACAAAGCTGCTTTCTTGTCTGTCTCAGCCTAATACATTTCTAGAAACAAATAATGGTAGTTTTGAATTTGCATTGCATAGTCACACTCAAACCTAATAATGTAATTTTACGATTGGAGTGTCATTTGTGTCTCTCTGATATTAAATTTACAAATAAGTTGTTGATATTTAAGATAAGGTAATTTTAAACCTTGGCAAAGTTTTCATGACAACTACATGCGAATATTTCAGATAAGGAAATTCAAAATATTAATAAAACCACAACACTTAGAAAATACTATTAAAATTTATAATCATTAAAATACCTCAAATATAGTAATATTTTTGCATTTTGCAAATGTTAATCTATTTGACATCTAGTGCTTGATAGTCATCTCATCATTATAGATTATGAGAAATGTACATTTTAGTTATGTTTCATTTAACTCTGCTAACTGAACACATTCACTTTTATGAAACATTTGGAATAATCCACAAATCCCACAAAATCTTCAACAGGAAGTTGCATTGTCTGCATTCCCTGAGGATCATGGGAAGAAGAAAAGTACGTTTATCTTCAATTATATTGTGATATTGATGGATGAGGTGACTGTAAGTAGAACCCTGTTACTCTGAAAGTGAAAAATACATCAGTCTTGTGTTATACACACACACAGGAGTTCATCTGTCGATTTCGACGAAGACTGAAGTTTCCATTTCTGCCTCCATTATGAAAAACACAAACTGGAACTCGACTTGCGTGTGAATTGGATTAAAGTGAGGAAGACTTGCGTAGCATCGGCCTCACTCTCACTTCCCGGTGACCACCATGATCCAATAGCAATACTGATTCAAGACGACAGAAGATGGCCCCTGGGCGCAGTGATTCACACACCCATGCATACACTACGGACACTTTGGAAACGCCAATCCACCTACCATGCATGTCCTTGGACTGGGGGAGGAAACCGGTGTACCCGGAGGAAACCCCTGCAGCACAAGGAGAACATGCAAACTCCGCACACACAGTGCTACGGTGGAAATCGAAACCCCAACTAAACACTAAACCACCGTGCGCCCACACACACCCAACCACACACACACACACACATATATTTTTTAAAAACCATTTTCAGTAAAGAAACCTTGAAAAAAGTATGGTGAAAAATATATGGTTAAAAAATTAAGATAATTTTTTATATTTACTCATAACCTCCATGGTAATCTCACAAACTCTAGAGAGGCATTGGATGGCGATTGGGTTGAAAAATGGCTGGAGGAAAAAAAATCTGAGTGTTTTGTCTGATATCCTCTGTTTCAGAGTGACCTGGTGCTCATGCCACAAACTTGTTGGTTTTGTAGTGACACAGCTGTAAATCCAGTAACTCCTCATGGGTTGGGTTTGCACATCTGACCTGGGTGAAAAAAAATCAAAATAACTGCTACTCTAGTGTGTGATTTCTCTTTCCTCTTTCCCCACTTAGGGTATATAATTGAATTTTCACACATCATTTTCCCAGCATGCTTGTGGTGGGTCTGGTTTACCTGTCAGCACTTGCAGAAAGGCAAGGAAGATAGGAAACATCTGTTCTTAACATGTGTTTGGCCTAAATTTGAACAAACATTAGCATCTAGTCCAGAAAGAGGTGGGAGGATTTCTGGTACTAGAACGTGAGAGAACAGGACAGTAGCTGTGTATGTCACTTTAACATTCTTGCCGACAAATGTTCTTTCTATATGTCAGACTTAATAGGGGTCAAACTGCCATCTGGCATTTTATTTTCCTTTTAACACTCCTGATGTTGGTGCTATATTATTCATGCAGTATAGCTATTAAAAAAAGTTAAATATTCTTAGGGGTCAAGAGACATGAGAGGACAGACATCCCTTCATTTAATATAAATGTCAAAAATTCCCCCTTTGTAAACCAGCTGTATCTTTTAAATCCATATCACATGACATATTATCTATAGTTTGATTCCATTCATATTGTGAAATAAGCACCAAGATGTAATCTTACTATATATAATACAATACCTTAGATGTATTGTCAGTTCTTTCTGTCAAACCAATATCTTAGCTAGCTACACTATCTGGCCAAAAGTATGTGGACACCTGACCATTACACCCATAATTGTACAGAATATCTTTGTATGCTGTAGCATTATAATTTCACTTCACTAGAACTAAGGGCCCAAACATGTTCCAGTATGACAATGCCCCTGTTCACAACGTGAGGCCCATAAAGACATGGTGTGTCAAGGTTGGAGTGGAAGAACTTGAGTGGTCTGCACAGAACTCTTTGGGGATGAATTGGAAAGCCGACTACATGCCAGGTCTCCCAACATCAGCCTGACCTCACTAATGCTCTTGTGGCTGAATGAGCACAAATCCCCACAGCTACACTTCAAAATATAGCATAAAGCCTTTCCAGAATAGTGGATGTTATTATAAGAGGAAATGAGGACTAAATCAAAATGGGAATTTCAGCAAGCACTTATGGGTGTTAAACTGTCCACAAACTTTTGGCAATAGAGTGTATCTAATTTCTGGGTCACAAGGTAATTGGACTGATTTTACCCACTTGATGATTAAAAAAATTGTCCTTATATTACGTTGGTCAGAATTGATTATCACTTCTTAATATTAAATATTTTCAATATTTATGGCCCAACATCCTGTTGTTTGGAAGAAACTCCAACTGTCTCATTTTGTTACACATTCTATACATGATGCATTAAAGGTGCATAACCAATAACAGCTTAGCTGAACTGTCATCCAATATGTTTGTTTTGAGCTGAAGTCACTGTTGATCAAAGGAAAGTTTACCAGATCCAAGAGTCTGGCTTATTGCTACCTGTGTTAAAATGGTGTGATGTTGGGTAATTATAGTGTGGGGGTTTTCTGACTAAGAGACAAAGCAGAAGAGAAAATCAGCCAAATCTGTCATTATATTTGAAGTCACTCACATTTTCAATATTAATTGAACAATTATACACTTTTAGAAAAAGAACAGTACTAAACTGTACCTTTCTTTGTAGCTGGGGCAGTACCCTCCTGGGTACATCTGTTATACCTTTAAAATGTATTTATCTTTGAAAATGATTTAAGCTACAGATATGGATCATAATCGGTTTTTAGAGTAAATCATGTTCATGATTTAACGGTACGTTCCCTGCACCTTTCTAAGTAAAATATACATATTAGGTACAAAAGGTGTATGCTTAAGGGTCCCTAAAAACAAGGAAAGGTACAGTTTATTACCTTTTTTGTGAGTATATAAATGTTGTAGTGTGGTCCATGTATAACTGATTTGTGTTGTTTTTTCTGCGTAGTTTCATTTTTTTGACGATGATTAATACGGTATATGCCATGCTGTACTGCCCAGTGGGAAACATTCCTGCCCTTCTGAAATTATTTTAAGAGGAATTTATAATCTATGAATATAGCAACATTCTGTGGCAATAGACAACTGTAATATACATTCTGATAAAAATCTATAATCTAATGATTAAATTACTTGACTTTATTTAGACAAATGCACAGTCTTATCACAGTATCAGATTACTATCAGGCTGAAAAGCCTTTTATTGCTATGGTAATATTTATATCTACAGTTTAAATCTTAACTAACATCATACCACCGCTTCTTTCCATTTCAGAATCCCCTTCACCATTAACATCAAGTCAAACAACAGTGATTCCAAATCCTATATACCTGTTAAATGTGCCTGAAGATCAAAATGTTCTGAGGGTTTGGAATCATTAGAGTGGATGAGTTGTTTTACGTCAGGAGCTGTGTCTCAGAGGAGAGCATGGAGAACAGGTAGGGATTACCCAGCAACCTCTTAACTCTCTAAGTGACGAGACTGAAGTTCCTCAACCATGACTACCATCACAACAGTTAGTTCACTTTCCTCTTGGCCAGCAAAGCATATGTTTGTGCTTTTTTCTTTTTTCTTTTTTTAAAGAAGACAAAAAAATGGATCTGTGTATTTGGCTTCCTGCCTTTCTTTTAGTGGGTCTCTGTATTCAAAGCATACCTGTGATAATATTTACCACAATCTAAGACTGAGTTGAAATGCATACACACACACACACACACACACACACACACACACACACACACACACACACACACACACGCACGCACTATTTTGCAGGACATTCTCAGGAGAACAGGCCTCTCAATGCAGAGTCTTTCAATACATGTGGGATTGATTGTACTGTGTATGAGTGAGAGCACTACGTTAACAATGTGCAGGGACACATCCCTCAAAGCAGTATGAGAAACAGAATAACACGCTGAATTGAAAATACAACTACGTTGTGTGTGTTAAGTAACATAGACACAGCTTCCCGGTCACTTACTTTTATGGTGCTCTTCACCCGCGATTAAAAGACTACTGTGATTTTCACACACTTACTTCACACTCACCAGATCATATCTCAGTTGTGATCCCAACACCTATTAGAGGTTTTGGACTGACAGTGTTAGACAGTGCTCGGAGTGAATATACTGTATTTAGGAAGATTGCTGTTCATTCCTCCAGTACAATTCCAGAGACTTGAATCAATGCCAAGACGCATTGAAGCTGTTCTGGTGACTCATGGTGGCGTAACACTTTACTAAGTCACTTTATTGGTTTTATTTTTTCCTTTAATGTGTCAATTACCTCATAGAGAGAACCATCACACATGAGAGACACATTGAGTGTACTTAAAGAACCAAACCAATTGTATAATCTTAATGAAGATACACAGAGGTTTCAACTCTTATATGGACATTTTGGATTCAGACTAACTTGATGATAGACTTTATGTAAAACCACCAGAAAATTACTTGACAGATAATCACTACACTGCTAATAAAAACTGTTATACTGTGCTGTGTGGTGCAAAAGGGAATCTTTTCAATGCACCAATCAACGATCAGCACTATTTATACCCATATGACTAAGATTTGTACACTTGGTACCCCCAAAAAGAGTTCACAAATTCAACAATGGTTCTGAAAGTGAAAACAACATTGTCAAACAACACTAAAGCAGTAAATCACCAATGCCATTTACATCCATGCAGCTTCAACAGTAAACAGTTCAACTGCAAACGTATTTCTGGGTAAATATTCTCACATAGTGTGATGCAGTCTCAGGTTGTTAACATTTAACATGATTTAATTGCTCAGAGTTTATATCCCTTATATATAACGGCTGAGCTGAAGACATGACCTCATTCTGGTTCATCAAGTGTCAAGTCCATCTATAAAAAATGGTTCTATTAATACAAATTGCAGCCTCCCAAAATCATCATGGTTTCTGGGTGTCCTCCAGAAAGATTCTGCAAATATGGAATCATAATGCCTAACGTGCTTTCTTACTGACATGTACTATCTTTTTTTGTCAACTTGTCATGTAATAAGTCGCTTGGGGTTAATTGATATCTACTCTGATCTTTGCACTCTAACATTTAGTACAAATCACTGGACCTTAATATAAGATTCTTTGATTAAAGACCACAAATTGTGGTGACATCTCCCCTTAATCCCCCTAAATGTTCCAAGGTCTTGTAGATCGTGTTTATTACACAAATTAAAACATTAATAGTTTGAATAGTGGACATTTATCTCGCACCTCTGCCTTATGTCTTCAGTTATGCTATTTTTACTAGCCATCATTACACTGTGGTGTATTAAATAGGAGAAACTATCCATCCATCCATCCATCCATCCATCCATCCATCCATCCATCCATTTTCCATACCACTTATCTTACATAGGGCCGTGGGGAACCTGCAGCCTATCCCATGGAATTCAGGGTACAAGTTGGGGTCACCCTGGATGGAGTACGAACCCATCACAGGGCACAATCAAATACACATTCATACACTATGGACAATTTTGAAATGCCAATCAGGCTACAATGGATGTTTTTGGACTGAGGGAGGAAACCAAAGTTCTCGGAGGAAATCGCCAAAGCACATGGAGAACATGCAAACTCTGTGCACACAGGGTGGAGGTAAGATTCGAACCCTATTCGAATCGAACCTAATTTATTATGAGTTTATAATAGTATTTATAAAATAGCACTATTGATTTCTCAAATCTGGTTGGTCAGAATGTGTTGATCATTTTCTATAAAAGCAGCTCTTACAGTAATGCCAGCTGCAAGGCTTATACTAATGCACAGGTTTATCATAATGTGCTCACTTTAATATGTTAGCGATTCCATACATTAGCTAACACAGGGACTTATGTTCCATAAATTTTTATTTAGCATATATGGAAAATAAATAAATAAATAAATAAATAAATAAATAAATAAAAATCAGAGGTAATGCTTTCACTTTAAGTTTTCCATCACAGGATGGAGGACTGTGTAGCTTCTTCGTGACATGACAAGTGGCATTTTTTGTTTTATTAATATCAGGAGAGAGGCTGGGGGAGGTTATGGCTGTGTATAACTGTTATAACATAAGAGATAACCACACATGTAACTGTAAATGTTACTATAAATTCTTTACTCACTTAATAATTGTTTAGTTCGGCAAATTGCTGTTGTACAAAATGATTAAAATCCTCAAAGCTTTCAGTTATTAGAAAATAATTAATCTCAGGGCTGTAAATATTAAAAAATCCCATCACATTCAAATGAAAAAATATTTATATTGACTTATTTTCACAAATTAATATTAAAAGACTAAATTAAAAGACATTTCAAAAGGAATTTTTATAATAATAACAATGGTTCCTATAGCTAATAAATTTATTTTACTGCAAAGGGAGTAAATACTTGTAAATGCTGTAGCATCATAACCTTGAACAAATTAAACTAACAAAGACAGAGAAAAAAAGAATATCACATAACAGCAAACAAGTCACATACATCCCCTCTCCCGTTTCATTGGCAATATACCTAAAGTGGATTTTCATTTGGGGTTCTCCTCTAATATCATATCTCAAGCTAACAGAGTTGTCTGTAGCTTTGTGTGCATGATAAAAGCCTCCAGAAAATTGCTTTACATCTACTGAGCAAAGATTAGCAGCTGCACAGGCTTAAGGGAACACACTTTACTTAAAACCAAATGAGAGTCATTTCTCTGGCACCCTGCAGGTCTGTGTGGGACCAACACCTCCATGTGGCAAAACTCAGTGGGGGGTAGATCCCTTCCAAACTAATCAGTGTACACATATTCTTAAACAATTACTGCTTAAATCCTACATCATGTGTTCATGGATGCAAAACCCACAGTTCCATTTTGACGAATTGCGACCATTTCACATTTAACTACCAATTGTGTCCGTGTGTGTGTGTATGTGTGTATATTTGTGTGTGTGAGTGTTTATTAAATCTGAGGGATAAACTGTGACCTTACAAAGAGTTTAGATGCAGTCCCTTTGTGCATCTGTCACAATGTAACGTGTTTTTGGCTTGCATCTGTTCTGTCCTGCTCCACCTTGCTAAAAATTCAGCTTTAATTAACTCCATACTTGAAGGATCTGCAGTGCATTGTTCAGATTTCTCTCTCTCTCTCTCTCTCTCTCTCTCTCTCTCTCTCTCTCTCTCTCGCTCTCTCTCAGACACACACTCTGAATTACAAAGATTCAGTTGCAGGTTCTAAATAGCCGATGCTGTGGTGTGGAAAAGAGGGAGGGTCATAGTGAAAGATTGATACTGATTTACAAATGCTGTGAGTGGATCTAGAACTGGGTTTCCCCACTGAACATATAAAGCAAACTGAGAAGAACAATGTAATATAATCAGTACTCTCTCTTTTTTGTATATCCTGATTCATTCTCAGACACAAACGGAAAGAAGGTCAACACACAGATTGAGCCTCTTGGGTGCCCCTGGAACAGGTATACACAAGGGTGTAGGTATGGTAGCTCAGGGCAGCAGCATGCTTGTGAACCCCTGCCAATCCTGAGACTAATATCTTAAGGTCACAAGTGCAGATATTTAATCACTAAGCTACTCGGAACACAAAATCATGGGCATTGCGTGGGGATTCAAACCCAGAATCATCTGTGTAATCGGTAGGTACAGTGACTGACTAAACCAACACAAGCCTAAAAAGAACAGTATGGAGGTTGAAATGTTAAAA
>JAFFST010053804.1:171799-188561 GCA_022414735.1 Noturus placidus | reverse complement strand
TTTTAAGGGCTGTCACAATCACAAAATCCTTACAGTGTACTTCTTCCTAAAAATCCCATAATGCACTACAAAATCTACGGAGCAACGATGTGCACTATGTTACCTTACTGGAAATGAGCATGTTTTCTGAAGCCTCTCAGCTCGAAAAAAATGGCGGACAAACTCTCAGCCAACTTCCGGCTACAACTGTACAGTTAGTTTAGTTTGTTATCATTGTTGAAGCTCTCAAAAGATTATCAACGTTAGCGATTTTTAACTTTATTTGACGTGCTATATACAGTTTGATTGAGTCTAATCACTTTTAAGTGTTTAATGATTTTTTAAAAATCCACTAGCTTGCCTACGATCCTGCTTGAAATACCATGACAGAAATGTGTTTAATTAAGCTAAAAAATGCATGACATATTAAACTTAAATATTTGAAAGTTTAGAATTTTTGGTGATGTTTAACAGCGAGTATGTAATCATGCCACCAGAAACTGAGTTATCAGTGTAACAAAATGTAGTGAGCCACAGACCTTACCCGGTGCCCAAACATGAGCTAGGGAGCTAGGAAGCTGATTGAGACAAAGCCTAACTGAGGAGGGTGGGGCAAACACATACTTCCACCAAGACAGTCAAAGCCAACTTAAGCATCTTTTCAAATTGCTGCTCAAGCTGCATCACAGGACAGTATACCATACGTAGAGCAAAGGGCTATGAACTCTCGTCCACGTACAAGAACACACAGAGGCCCACAATTAAAATTACCCACCCAACGATCACAGGCAGTTTAGCTCTCTTCTTCACTGAGAGATGCTGTGGCATCATTGGGATTCAAACTCCTGACAATATCAAATGACAAAAGGGCAAACAATTCTCTGCTGCACCATTCAGATGCATTACATTACATTACATTTATTCACTTAGCAGACGCTTTTATCCAAAGCGACTTACAAATGAGAGATACAAGCAAAGTGATATCAAGCAGGGAACAATACAAGTAGTGCTACTATACAAGATTTATTAATTGAGTACTAGAAGAAGCAACGTGCGCAGAGTTGAGGTGCAAGTGCATTTTTTTTTTTTTTTTATTTATTTATTTTTTTTTTTATGAGATGGTTAGGTGTTGCCGGAAGAGGTGGGTCTTTAGCTGTTTCTTGAAGATGGTGAGTGAGTCTGCAGTCCTGATTGAGGTTGGAAGTTCATTCCACCACTGAGGACCAGTTAGTGTGAAGGTTCTGGAAAGGGACCTTGTGCCGCGATGAATAGGAACTACTAAACGTCGGTCGCTAATCGATCGCAGATTACGTGTGGGAACGTAAGCCTTCAGCAGAGAGTTGAGGTAGGAGGGTGCTGTTCCAGACAAGGTCTTGTAGGTGAGCGTCAAGGCCTTGAATTTGATGCGGGCAGCTACAGGTAGCCAGTGGAGGGAGATGAAGAGGGGTGTGACATGGGTTCTCTTCGGTTGGTTGAAGATCAGGCGTGCTGCAGCATTCTGAATCATCTGCAGAGGTCTGATAGAGCTGGCTGGGAGGCCCGAAAGTAGAGAGTTGCAGTAGTCCAGTTTTGAGACAACAAGAGCCTGGACTAGTATCTGTGTGGCCTGTTCAGTGAGGTAGGGTCGGATTTTCTTGATGTTGAACAGGATGAATCTACAGGACCGAGCAGTTGCTGAGATGTGGTCTGTAAAGGTCAAGCTGTCATCAAGAGTCACCCCAAGGTTCCTAGATGCCTTTAATTATATTTTTACCCACTGCTGTATTTTTTCGTCTTGCGATGTTCCTGTGTTCAATGCACTTGAAATGGTAAAATACAAAGACTCATTATATCAGCACATTTATTATTCACTTGCAGGTACCAAAAATATTAAATATTTACATGGTTTATGTACACTGCTTACCCAGTTGATTGTAAAGGTTTATAAACCCTATGAATAAAATAATTGAGAGAAAGAAATGGCATTTATTGTGTTTCACATTCATTTCACAGATTTAATTTTCACAAAAAACAAATGTGGTTAAAAAAAAAGAAGCATAATGTACAATAGGGTGTTCATTATGGAAAAAAAATCAAAATGATATCAGTTCAAAGGTTTGCATGTTCCTTTCTGAATGTGATTATAATTATTCTGTAATAACTGGAATACGTAGTGTTTTTACTTATGAGTGCCCCCAAGTTCGTGGCATATCCCTTCAGCAGCTTTTAAATAATTTGAATTGTAATGTTCCCTTTCTTCATGAAATCTTTGGACTAATTCAGAGATATTTCCCATGTCATGATGTACTGTATCTGTCATAACTCATTTAATGCAGTGTTTAATGCCTTTAATTATGTGGAGCGTTTAATTAAGTTCGTTATCATGAGGGGAAAAGTGTCCATCTAAGGGATCACTGCTACCCTCCTCCCTAGGAATCCTTAAGTTCCCCTCCACACACACACACACACACACACACACACACACACACACACACACACACACACACACAAATGGAGAGACAGGATTGAATAAAGGCTGGAACCAGAACTGGACACAGACCTGCCCCTCCATAAATATCTCATATAAAAAAAGAAACCCTTCTACTGCTGAGTATTAATGGCAGGCCTGCTGCTGTAAGTTCCTGTTCTGGGCCCATTCCAAATCACCATCTCGTTAATCTTTTGATGAATACATCACCCTCGTTCTGTCAGACCCCCAAAGCCTGCATTGCTCTAAAGGGCTTTTTAAGGAACACTACTTCATCACCTTGCTTAACTGTAATGATTTGGATTTCTGCTTCAGCTGTTTTGTCACAGTTTATCCAAGAATGTATTTCATAACCTGGAGTTAGTGGATAGAAATAGCTTGTTTTGGTTTGTGGCATAAGGTCTGAGTTTCTGTTGTCATTTTATTGCGTCTAAAAAAAAGGAGCACATTCCACACCATTTCCTTTTACTCCCTGTGCAGTCTCCATTTTTCTCTAAGGCTTGAGCCTTTCTGCTTGCAAATGTATGTTTGGAAATCTCTTTACAGCATGCACAAAAGGCACATCTTCAGCTATTTCTAAAAATATATATGACATGGCTGTTGAGGGAGGATTCATACTGTATATAATGTGTGTGCTAATTCAATCACCTGATGATCTAAAAACGTCATATATTTAATCATTCCCTTCACCACTTATCTAAATGATATAATAACATATACAATAACACACGAAGGCATAAAAGAAATAATAATACCAGACAACAGAAATGAAACACAACACGGCTTGCTGTTATAGGAAATAGTCAATGACAGGGTGGTGTGAAGATATTTAGATATAACATCACATCCTGAAGTGCTCCTGTTAAACCAATATAATTTGCCTTCTATTCTTTTTGTAAGTTTAAAAGACATCATAATTTTATGTCAGAAGATAATGTCAGAGTGATGTGTTAACACTTACTTTACAGATCACATAGTGAGTTGGGTCCTCAACAGCCTCTCTCCTTTAAAAAAAAATATCCCTTGAAGTTAATATAATAAAATAAATAAAACAGGAAATGGAAAGCGCCTCTTACTTTGAGGCAGAAAACATAATAACTGTCAAAAGGCACTGACACTTGAGACTTTGATTATATGGTGCATTAGCCACTATAGAAACATTAATGCATTAGAATGAGTGCATTAATATAAAATTGTGCCTTGCAGCTGGAACTACTGTCCAAGCTGCTGTTATAAAAAAAAAATGATCACACCTTTTGACCAATGACATCAGAGTATTGTATTAAAACTCAAATAAAATTTAAGATTTAATAGCATGAAAACCTAATTAATATACCATTAACTGCGCTGTCCATTTGTAGATCAGAATGTACGGAATTTCATATTTTCTTAAGACTAGAAAGGTGAGACTAATGGGATGTCTTGCAAATACTTGTTATATTTGTAAATTTTTAAAGACTACTGTATTTTAATTGCCTACATTACCAAACATTTCAAAAGTGCTAAAACATTTCTGTCTAAAATTTCTCAGATGGAAACCTGCCAACTAACAATTTGGTTTTGCCACTACCTCAACCGGTGATGGGTTGTTTCCCTTAAAATGGAGGAAGCTATTACTGGATTCTACATTGGGGAGGACAAGAAGGAAATTGTATGCAGAGATGACGCAAGCAGCCATCTCTCAGATTTCACAAAATTTATTTATTTACCTTTTCTGACGACATTTCCTTCTCCACATTTCTGGGCAGGGCAGAGGTGTTTGTCAGGAAAATGCACGGCATGGAATTTGATATGTATACCATGCTACATTCCCGATGTCTAGTCTGCGATCGAGACAGCTTGCATAATACAGCCTCTCATGGATTAAATTACAGTTATGTCTCACCTCTGAGTTTCATTTCTGGGTTTCACTCAGAGTAATGTCTCTGTGGTTCACCTCTGGCAATAGTATTGCTGATTATTGATTAATAATGTTCACAACTTTAACCTTTCAGACTAACATTCAGTCACATGATCAAACACAAGCAGAAATAGTAAATGAATAAATGAATAAAATAAAAAGAAAAGAAAAAAAATGAATAAAATTAGTTGATGTGCCAGCAGGGTTTTTTTTTGGAGGGACTTTCCAACAAAACAACAAGAAGTGGACATGTGCATGTTGTGCATGTTGTAAAGTTGTCTGAGTAGTTTAGCTGCTGTTAAGACACAATAATAAGACACATGGGTAAGACAAAACTGAATAAACGGAAGGAAGGAGAGGAGTATGGAGACAGGAAGCCTGTTTGTCTTAAAAAAAAGAAACCTGTTCCAGCACTGTGTCCTAATACAGGGGCTGTATTATTTGTTTTTATGTGTGTGTTTGTGTGTGAGAGATAAATACATCGACAGACACAGCCAGATAGACACATATACAGACAGATAGATAGATAGATAGATAATAGATAGATAGATAGATAGATAGATAGATAGATAGATAGATAGATAGATAGATAGATAGATAGATAGATAGATAGATAGATGGTTTGTGAACACTTTAGAATATTTTACATTTCTGCATAAATTACCTAAAACAATGGATCAGGAATCATACCTCAATAAGATTAAAAGTTTAAGTCCTAAAAGTAGATAAAGAAAACCCAATTAAACAAATTATACTTGGTCATTTACTTATTGAGGAAAATGATCCAATAAGATTCAATAATAATATCTGTGAGTGGCTAAAGTGCCACCAGTATCTGGTGTGACTCCGTTGTGCAGCAATAACGGCATCTAAACAGATCCGTCTAACTGTTGATCAGTCCTGGACATCAGCTTAGAGGAATTTTCATCCATTCCTCAGTACAGAACAGCTTCACCTCTGGAATGTTGGTGGGATTCTTCACATGAACTGCTTGCTTCAGGTTCTTCCACAGAATTTCTATTGAAATAAGGTCAGGACTTTGACTTGGCCATTCCAAATGCAGCAATGTACTTTTTGGAGAACAGTGAGTTTCTCCTTGTAACCCTGCCATGCACACCATTGTCGTTTATTGTTCTCCTGATGGTGGACTCGTGAACATTAACATTAGTCAATGAGAGAGAGGACTTTAGTTGATTAGACGTTATCTTAGGTTCCTTTGTGACCTCACACACTCTTACTTGCTCTTTATGTACAATGGTCTTGAATTTCATCCACAATCTGTCTGACCATGAATTGGTGCAGTCCAAACTCTAGAGATGGTTTTGTGTTCTTCTCCAGCCTGATCAACAACTCTTTTTCTGAGGTTATTAGAAATCTCCTTTGTTTGTGCCATGATACACTTCCACAGACATGTGTTGTGAATACTCTGATAGATCTCTGTTCTTTAAATAAAACACGGTGCTCTCTCACACATGATTGTCATCCCACTAATTGAAAACACCTGATTCAATAATTTTAACTTCAAATTAACTACAAATCCTAGAGTTTCACATACTTTTGCAACACTTACATACAAGAGACGTAATATTGGAACATTTTCCTTCAATAAATAATTGACCAAGTTTTTGTCTCATTTATTTAATTGGGTTTCTCTTTGTCTATGTTTAGGACCCATGTGGAAAATTTTATGTTGTTTTAGGTCATTTTTATGCAGATATATAAAAAATTCTAGCACCACCAAAAAAATCAAGCACTACTGTAGATAGATAGACAGACAGAGAGACAGGCATTCAGACAGACAGACAGACAGACAGATAGATAGATAGATAGATAGATAGATAGATAGATAGATAGATAGATAGATAGATAGATAGATAGACAGATGGACAGATAAAAAATAGAAGGCCATGTGTTAAGAAGGACATTACAGAGTAGGAGAGGATTTATGTATCCACATGTGCTCAGGAATAGCCCTTATGAAATATAACCACGACACTCTGACACACAAACTATGTCTACCATGATTTTACTATTATTAACACGATAGTTAACATAAGTACAGTACAATTAAAGCAATGTCATGAGCAACACTACAACAACCATAATTACTTTAAGATAGCACTTTACAATTGTGACAGCATTATAATTACATGCATTAAACATTGTTACACATAGTTACATCCTTGGGAGGAAAAACGGTCTAAATTGGTTCTACGTGAAAGGAGAACATTCTGTTCAAGGTTAGATAGAAGCCTGATGGTTTTTCACAGAGAGAAAAACAGAGGAGGTCTTAAGTGTTCTCAATTTACCCTTCTTATATAAACGTGAACCCTAAAGGACAATAATAAAACCGGAATAGTTTGCCATGGATAAATATATAAGAAATAAAATACCATGGGACATGCTGTTGTAGAAAAATAATCAACAAGAGGCTGGTGTTATGCGGCCTGGCATGAAGCAGAGCTACAATCACCACCCAAAGTTGATCATTGTCCAATAACAGCATGTCCCAAAGTGTTTTATTCCTCTTATGCCCCATTTCTAACTGTTTTATAGGAACATTTAATGTTTGTCAAACAAGTCAGTTCTTCTTTTCTATTGTTATAGCAGCTACTACAAACAGTTGTTTTCTAACAAGTCTAATTTAATAAGGCAAAAACATTAACAAAGCAAATGTTACTAAGAAACTAGAAAGCATCCTGAAGAATATAATGTGCAGGAAAACTTACTGACTATTACAAAGCCTTGACATCCGAGACTTTCATAAATGTTATGTAAACGTTTCATTATGGAACGTTTCACCATATAAAAGATTAGATATTTTTCTGTCAGAATTTTCTTTAAATTTCTTTTTAAATAACAAAACATTTTAAAATTCCATTACTTATTAGGCTTAGATTATGGAGCATGGAGCATTATTCCTATACAAATCATAACATATTAAAACAAGTGGTACAAACATAGTTAACATAATGACAGTAAAATTATTTACCATCAGTATTTATACTGAAATATTCCTTATTCCAAAATAATAACTTTCCTATTCTGCCTCTCTCTCTGTTGCTTCCATACACATACTCCTTGGCTGCCTTCACCAGAAATGTTTTCTCACCACAGGCTATGTTGTCTATGATTTGCAGGTCTGTTTTGCTGTGCGCAAGTTTATACGTCACACAATGGCTGCAGGTGTGTTTGTGTTGCACAACCTTCCAGTGTCAACATCTCCTAGTGCCAGCTAGCCACTGAATCAGCAAATCTGTGTGTGAGAGAGTGTTGGAGACCCCGAGCAGTCGGTGAAAATATGCCTGAAACTGAGTTTTTGTATAATATATGAATATGAACATGGGGTTCAAATGATTAGATAATAGGATTAGAATTGTGTTTGCAGTTAAAAGATTATTTCTAACTAACAAGCATATTCAGTCTATGGTGTTTTCATGTGTGTGAGTGTGCAGAAAAGCTGGCTTATTATACAGCAATCCAAATCCTGTGTTAACAGATGGAGTGTGTGCTTTTGTGTATCAGTCTGCTGCACTGATGCAAGCGCGAGAGAATGTGTGTGTGTGTGTGTGTGTGTGTGTGTGTGTGCACACAAAGAAGAGAGGACACGTTAAGGCAATGTACAGCAGCAGACACATAGTCACGAATCTTACTGACTGCATACAGCATTTTTTGAAGGTCACATGGCAGCAACACAAGCAGAGTACAAATTAGGTCAAAGCCAGTAGACAGAAGTCATCAGACCACATACACATACACGGGAACATTTTTTAAAATTACATCTGTATATTTTATTAGTTTAATAATCAAACATTTATTGTGAAACTGCAGAGTCGCTGACGTGACATGGCGGTTGTTTTTAATAACGTGTGACCACAAATTAATATACTGAGGCCATGAGATAATAGTCTGAGTCCACAAAATAAGGATCTATGGCCATGAATTATTGTGTATGTATAATTATTGTATAACTTGAGCCTATGACTTAGTATGTTGTGAAACATCATTATTATTACGTGGGCTTCAGTTACACATGTACATATACACGCTTGCTATTTACCAGCATTGTACCTGGTTGTGATGTTTTTGGCATCCCAGTGACAGTTTCTAATGATTGTTTTGAATGGCTTAAGTTAATGACTGTTTGATAGCAATAGTTAAAAGCCAATGTCTTCTTATTTTAAGCCAATTTCCATTATAAGGGCACAACTCATTTTGCATATTAAGGCACTGTGTCTTATGATGTGATCTTTATGATTTAAAATTGTCTTCTGAGCGAGACAATATGTACTGAGTGCATATTCCTAAAAGATACATTAAAACATGCAAGATTAATATCCAATTTCAACGTGAGTCATAAATGCAGACCAATAGCAAAGAGACTTTTAGCATTAACTCTCTTGTGCTGACCAAGGTGCCCACACTGACAAATAAAGTTCATGATCTTGCATTTCATTAAATGACTAACAGTAGGGTATGAAAAACAGATGCTGAGAACCCTCAATTATTGCCCATAAGATAGGTGCAGAGTCCCAAGAAAGGTATAAAAAGCAGCAGGACATTTATATCAGGAACATACTATGATGCAAAACTTATTGGTGTGCTTTAAAGCAGTTTACTAGCATTAAGTAAAGGTAAGGGTATTGGTTATAGATGCTGGAGACAAGTTTTTAGTTAGTTGGGTTTTCTACTAATGGGTGATCTTCTAATAAGTAGCAGGACAGTTATTTCCATCCATGAAGTTAGGAACACACTGTGGTGCAAAAACAAATAGCTTTAAAACAGTTGACTATTCTTGACAAAATCTTGTCAAATTCAATAAAACAGTTTATTATTATTATTATTATTATTATTATTATTATTATTATTATTAATAATAATAATAATAATAATAATAATAATACTAATAATAATACTAATAATAATATTAATGAAGTGATTTGCACATCACAAAAATCTGACTACTGTAACTATCAGACTGATATGAACTGCTGTCTTCATTACTATAGATGGACTGTTTAAATCTAGAGGTCTAGACTTTTTCTAATATGGTAAATGTATGTGTCATGGCTTATGCCCATGGATCCGTGTTTCATTTTCATCAGCAGCATGCCACAAATTCCACTGTCACACTTTAGAGTCCTCTCAAACATGTCACACACTCAGTGCTATAAGTAGCAACTAGTGGACTATGAACCATGTGATACAGCACAGTTTCTGATATGGACAAGCTCAATCAGAACAACAGCCCAGGGTCAGTATGTGATTACAGCATGTACAGAAACAACAGACTGGATGACAAAATAGAGCCTTCCAGACATTCCAGTAAAATGCTCAGAGCAATTCTGACTACCAGTTTGTCCGTGGAGTCCCTTATTACGTATTACAGTAAATTTTTCCACTGAAGAACTTTTGGTTTTAGAATTTCATGTTTTTAATTTTTTATGTCATATATCAGTATTGGTTTGTTAAGTTTTTGATGCAGCCTTAGAGAGCTTTAGAAGGCTTGATCACAAACAGCTATCAAAAAAGTTATCAAAAGGTTGATATATAAAGAGATTGCAGTTCTGGAATCCTAAACATGATGGTTTAGAGTAATTAGCTTGAACAAAATTCCACCATATGATTCAGACACACTTTTAAATGTGTGCATATATATGCATGCATGTGCTAAACAGACATTAACAATAAAGACTGAGAGACTGCTTGTAAAAATGTGAGTAGTGTTGTAGTAGCTATGATCTCAGCACATGCATATTGTATACACATGTTCACATATACAACCCCAATGCTAATCATGTTACTGACTTGTTGCAAATTAGTAATAATTTAATTGCCTAATAAGTTACAAAATGTTCCTACAGCTGTTTCTTTTTAGTAACACTTACTTTTCCAGCCTTTTGTTGCCCAACATTTCTGGGCAGCTGTGGATCAGGTGGTAGAGAGGGTTGGCCACTAATCGTAGGGTTGGTGGTTTGATTCCCGGCCCGCATGACTCCACATTCCTTGGGCAAGACACTGAACCCCAAGTTGCTCCTGATGGCAAGTTAGTGCCTTGCATGGCAGCTCTGCTACCATTGGTGTGTGTGTGTGAATGGGTGAATGAGAGACAGTGTAAAGCGCTTTGGATAAAAGCGCTATATAAATGCGCCATTTACCATTTGCCATTTATATGAGACGTCTTGCGGCCATCAAATTCAAAATTACCTTATTTTTCCTTAAAATGGAAAGTTTCCTCAGTTTAAACATTTGGTATGTTTTCTATGTTCTATTTAGAACATAGAAATTTCAAATCATTGCATTATGTTTTTATTTACATTTTACACAACGTCCCAGCTTTTTTGGAATTGGGCTTGTAATATGTTAACAACACGTATTCCTCCCACCTCCTAAACACATTACCGTAGGTTGTTGGACAACACTAAATTGCTCCTAGGAGAAAATGAATGTGTAAATGTGTGTACATGGTGCCAGTGTATATACCCACTACTTTCGCAGTGTACCTGGGATAAACTCTGGATTCACTACAGCAGGATATACTATGCTCAGACCAGGATAAAGTGGTTACTGAAGATGAATGGGTGAGTTACTTTTGCACCACACCTAAAACAACAGTTATTAACACCACTGAGTATTAAGATATACAGTATATGATGTGCATGAATTGATGGCCATTTTGATTAAATTCATCAAGGAATAATGTGTTTAGCAGATAATTATTGAAGCACGACCCATATGAAGAACATTGGAACATCTGGATAAGAGTAGTGGGAATGGTGCATGGTTGTACAGTTGGAGTGTGATGAGGTTGTTCTGGGGATGCCTTTTCCTCATTCAATATCTGTGCACAGGTCTGAGAATTGCTTGGGATGGATTTCATTTACACATAATTATGCAGTTCAAAAAGAATATAAAAATAGCACGTTATTCATCTGATCTGAAACACAATGCACAAAGCAATCTATTGTCTTGGAATATCACTAGTAAGATGCCAAGAGCTCTGAGCATTGGCTGATACTTGATACAAAGCCGATACTGACATACTCACAGTAACTGATCCGACTCTCTGTAAGCTTTAGTTGCCATGTTATTCAAAACATCATGAAAAAATGCAATATCTGACCCAATACCAAGTCTGCATTTCAGGTCAGTACTACCTCGATAATACAGTAGGGCGGCACTAAAATAATATGAGGCATAATATGAGGGCGGCTGTGGCTCAGGCGGTAGAGCGGGTTGTCCACTAATCCACTAATCGTGGGGTTGGTGGTTCGAATCCCGGCCCGGGTGATCCCATGCCGAAGTGTCCTTGGGCAAGACACTGAACCCTAAGTTGCCCCCAATGGCAAGCTAGCACCTTGCATGCAGCTCTGCTCCCATTGGTGTGTGAGTGTGTCTCATTTGTAAGTCGCTTTGGATAAAAGCGTCTGCTAAATGAATAAAAAATGTAAAAATGTGCAGTACCAGATAGGTGCATATAGAAGTGTTGTTAATGTCACAAGTCACAACCCTTAACAATGTGTGAGATCTGCCATTCCTGTGTATGTTTTAAGATAAAATTTGAAAGAGAAAAGTCCAGGGGTGCAGAGTTTTCTAATCTAGAACCTCTAAAGGCTAGGAAAATAAACCATCTCTCTCTCTCTCTCTCTCTCTCTCTCTCTCTCTCACATACACACACACACACACACTCTCTGTCTCCCTCTGTCTCCATCATCTTTCTCACTCCTTATCTCCCGTTTTGAGATGAGTGGGCAGGAAATTTGGAAGTAGGTCAAATCCATGTAGGAAAATCTTCCCAGTAGACAAGAAAGTGACCTTTTCCTTAGAGAGCACAACAAATATTGATAAAGATGTTAAAGTCAAGACGTGTCATTACATCATATGGCTTGAAAGGCTATCACATTGACAATGAACACATCAAGACTCATGTATAATGCACTCAACATGTATAAGTTTTGATGGTGTTTATTAGGGTGATCGGAAACCTTTCAATCCCTCATCAGCTCATACAGTAGATCAAGTCAGTTAGCACATGATCTCATTATCATCTTTCTTATCCAGAGAGATGATGATGGAGAGGAAGAAACCGTTCTCACTGCTGTGTGCAGTAATGAGCTCATGTCTGTCCCCTTTCTCTGCTCTGTACAGCCTACTTCTTCAGAGAGGGAGATAATCAGTACGCAGCCATGCTTCCGCCGATTGTGTCTCTCTCCTCCCTCCTTCCACTACTCTTTGCTGCTCTGCCCTGATAAGCTTCTCTGAGTCTGCGAGCAGGGTCGTGGCCCATTACTGTCTTGCATGTGTATCTTGTGTGTGCATACAGTTCTCTCCATTAATATTGGCACCCTTGGTAAATATGAGCAAAGAAGGCTGTGAAAATTTGTCTCTTGTTTAACCTTTCTATGGGTTCAAATCATGGGTCTGGGATGGCCAGGGCAGGACCTTGATTTTGTGGTCAGTAAAAAACATTTTTGTGTTGATTTTGATGTATGTTCTGGATAATTGTTCTGCTGGAAGATCCAACCACAGTCTATTTTAAGCTTTCTGTCAGAGGCAGTCAGGTTTTCATTTTATATCTGTTGATTTTCGATTGAGTCCATGATGCCCTAATAAAATGTCCAGGTCCTCTGGCAGAAAAACAGCCCCAAAACATTTAAGAGCCGCCACCATATTTAACCATGGGCATTTGGTACTTTTCTATAAGGCTACCTCTCTGTGAGCCAAAACCACCTCTGGGGTTTATTGCCAAAAAGCTCTATTTTAGTGTCATCTTACCATAAAACCCGATCCCATTTGAAGTTACAGTTGTGTTTGGCAAACTGAAGATGCTTGCTTTTGGATAAGAGTAGAGGCTTTTTCACTTCCAAACAACTTGATGATGTAGGTGACTTCGGATTGTAGTCTTGAAGACTTTCTGACCCCAAGACACAACTAACTTCTGCAAATCTTCATCAGTGATCCTTGGAGATTTTTTGGTCAATCAAATGATCCTCTTCAGAGTGTATTGAGACAATATAGACACACATCCAATTCTAGGTTGATTCATAACATTTCCAGTTGACTGGAACGTCTTACTTATTGCCCTGAAGGTGGAAATGGGCATTTTTAGTGCTTGTGTTATTTCCTTATAGCCACTTCCCAAACGAAATATCAAAAGGTTAAAGAATAAAGACAAATTTTCACAGCCATCTTTGTTCATATTTACCAAGGGTGCCAATATTAGTGGAGGGCACTGTATGTGAGTCTGTATGCATACATGATACAATAAGAACAGATGGCCTGTGAAAGGACCAGCTCCTCTCTACATCCATAGTCCTTAATAGTTGTCATGGAAACGCTGCTGCCTGTGCATAGCAGAGCCATGCAACCCTTCTGTTTGTACTCCTCTGCTGTGTTTAGGCCAATCAACAGCTTCAGAGTGAGGAAATATCTACAGTTAGATTCATATGCCTTTTTATTCACCAGTGCTTGCCATTTATATGGAGTTACTATAAATCACAACACAGCCATATGACATAGGGAGAACATACATCACAGTGGTCTAATACAAGGTAATGTTCATTCATTCATGTTTAGCAACATGCTTTATCCAGGTCAGGGTGGCACTGGGGCCTACATATACCAGGAACGCAGGGTGTGTGGTGGGAATATACTATACTGTACATCTCTCTCTCTCTCTCTCTCTCTCTCTCTCTCTCTCTCTCTCTCTCTGTATATATATATATATATATACACACATACTGTATATGCTGTTTCACTGTAATTTTGCAGGTATTTTAACAGCAAAGTGCTATTCATTTCATCACGGTTTTCTACTGCAAAACACTATGCCCAATTTATAATAATATGTAATGTATAATAATACTATATGTAAAAATAAGCACTGAGTGTCTTTACAGTAAATTACTAAACAGTTTCTTTGGCTTTTTACAGTTTTCTCAGTCGATATATGCATACTTGGAGACATATTTCTCCAGACTAAAGTTAATGCTCTCAAAACATTTAATACAGCCATCAAAGCACACTCTAAATTGTGTAGTCATGTTGCAATTTCACTGCTAAAGGAAATACTGCATTCTTCTTGTTCATCATGTTCTCCTGACTGATCCCCTTTATCCTATGATGAAGCATTTCTATTCTAATGGGAGTGGCCTCGTACCTCATTCACGGGACACAAAGCCTCATTGAATTGTTTAATGAGCATGTTAAGATGTTTGCAGTCACCAAAACTCAAGCCAAATGAAAACTGGATTGATTTTAAAGTCATGTATTAGACATCACTCTATCATCATCATCATCATCATCAAAACATATAATTGAAAGAGTCTCTTTTGAAAGAATAGATATGGAAGACTTGCATCTCTGACAAGGCACAATGAAGCAATTCTGGTGGCTTATGGTGGCCCAGCACTTTACTAAGACACTTTATGTTGTTTTTTCCTGTAATTTATCACCAATTTGTAGCTTAGGCTATTTTATTTTAAAAATGTGGTGCTTTCCTCACAGGGCGAAGTGACACAGGGGGTATGCTTAATAAACCAAACATATTTTATAATCTTAGCGAAGATACAGAGAGGTTACAGTGCAGGCCTGTGTAATCATTTTGATTTGGCTTAACTTGATGATAGATTTTATGTGGATTAGAGCTAGTGCTAGATCTGTGACAAAAAAAAGACATTACTGTGCGTATATAAATAGAACAGGAAATTTTTAATATCATATGAAAAAACTGTAATATTGCCTCCTAAAACCTGTCTGTAGTTCTCCAGCAATATTATATTAACTTTTCCTATTATTATTTTCTTGCTGTCTTTAAATAGCTTTGTGCAAAAAGAAAAAAGTAACATTTCAGTGCTCTTTAAATGTCAGGTTTGTGTAATACTTAGGTGACTTATCATAGGTTTTATCATAGCAACAGTGCTACACTAAACATGTACAGTAAAATGTAATATACAGGTTGGACCAAGAGACCTAACAGGAGTGTAAAGTGAGCTTTAAGGAACCAATTTACATGGTTCTGGTGGTTTTACTGGAATTAAAGTATTTTCTTAAGTGAATGTTTTGCAAATGTTACCGTCAATGGGTGTGCTTGTTAGTGAGCTTGTGTAGATAGATATTTACCCTGAGGGGAGCTAATGGCTTTCTTGGCAGACTTGACATCACCTTGTAGTGTGTCCTTGAAGTGAGAGGTGGCAGAACCAAATGAGGTGAAAGAAACATGAGATGATGCTTTTTCTAGAAAGGGTGGAGTTGTTGTAACCTACACTCAGGCAAAACGTGAAGGGAAATTCCACTTTACAAACTATATGTTTTTGAGTTACTATTCTTGTCACATCAGTGGTCATGTAGTATTTGTTCTGTGTGACGAATAGAAGTGGGAGTAACATAGTGGGTTCTCTGGCTGTGACCTAAATCTGTCATATCCAGACACTTCTTTTATAAGCTTTAGCAATTACTTCCACCTACAGTATTCTGTTTTTATCTAAAAATATGTATGGGTAACCTGTCATACATAAATTTAGCATATAAACACTGATCTAGGTAATGTCTTGTTCCACTATAATTCAATTTTACTGAGCATTTACAAACCCAATTCCAAAAAAGTTTGGACGCTGTGTAAAATGTAAATAATAACAGAATGCAATGATTTGCAAATCTCATAAACCCATACGTTATTCACAACAGAGCAACAACATATGCGTCCATCCAGATTCCGTCCCATTTTTACTTATGAGAGACTCTACTTCTCTAAGACACTCTTTTTATACCAGTCATCTTATTGACCTGTTTCCAATTAACCTACTTAGTTACAAAATGTTCCTCCAGCTTTTTCTTTTCAGTAACACTTTTCCAGCCTTTTGTTACGCCGTTCCAACTTATTTGAAACGTGTTGTGCGTATCAAACTCAAAATTATCATATTATTATTATTATTATTATTATTATTATTATTATTATTATTATTATTATTATTATTATTATTCCTAATTACCTTAAAATTGTACATTTCCTCAGTTTAAACATTTGATATGTTTTCTATGTTCTATTGTGAATAACCTCTGGGTTTATGACATTACATTATACATTTACATTATACATTTATACATTTATTCACTTAGCAGACGCTTTTATCCAAAGCGACTTACAAATGAGAGATACAAGCAAAGTGATATCAAGCAGGGAACAATACAAGTAGTGCTACTATACAAGATCTATTAATTGAGTACTAGAAGAAGCAACGTGCGCAGAGTAGAGGTGTAAGTGCATTTATTTATTTATTTATTTATTTATTTTTATGAGATGGTTAGGTGTTGACGGAAGAGGTGTGTCTTTAGCTGTTTCTTGAAGATGGTGAGTGAGTCTGCAGTCCTGATTGAGGTTGGAAGTTCATTCCACCACTGAGGAACAGTTAGTGTGA
>JAFFST010053804.1:133179-144463 GCA_022414735.1 Noturus placidus | reverse complement strand
GTAATATATATATATTTATAAATCTGTTTTTGTAACCTACCCTGTAATAGTCAGTTTGTAATGTTTATTTAATGGCAGACCTATTTATTTAAAGGACCAAAGACATTGAGGTTTTAAGTCCTAGATATTAATTTGAATTAAGTCCAAATAATTTGGTCTTGATTTTAACCTCTTTGTGTGTATAGAATCAAACAAAGTTTAGTGATTGAGTAAAGATGGCATTAGTCATGATACTACCACAATCATGCTTCATTATGGTGATGGTTTTCTAAGGCAGATGAGCACTGTTGCATTTCCACCAAACATAGTACTTTTGTGTCAAAGCCAAAAATTCTAATTTGGTCTCATTAGACCAGAGAACATTTTCTTGTTGGTTCCCAATGCTTTTATAAAGCCCAGCAGGGTGAAGCATCTGGGCTACAGTTGGCGTATAGTCTATAATCTGATCAGCGGCTTTGTCCAGCTCCTACAGTTTTAACCTTGACCACTTGGTTGCTTGTCTGACTATTTCTCTCCTTACTCAGCTGCTGTTCTTTGGTGGATGGCCTCCTCTTGGCAGATTCACTGTTGTGCCATATTATTTCTATTTTTAAATAATGGATTTAATGGTGCTCTGGAAGAAAGATTATTTATAACCAAATCCTGATTGATACTTTTCCAGAACTTTGTCCAGACATCTATAGCTCCTTGGTCTTCATGATGCTGTTTGTTTAGATATGTTCTCTAACAAATGTTGTGGTTTTCCAGGATTTATATTGAAACAGGATTAATCAGTCTGTATCATGCATATTTTCTCATTTTTGTTTGAAAGCTGCCAGCTAGCTACACTCTTAAGTGGTAAATAAATAAATGGTCTGCACTTATATAGCACCTTTTAACCTTAGCGGTTCTACAAAGCGCTTTACACTGTTTCTCATTCACCCATTTCAACCACACACTAATGACAGCAGAGCTGCCATGCAAGGTGCTAGCCTGCCATTGGGAGCATCTTGGGGTTCAGTGTCTTGGCCAAGGACACTTTGGCATGTGGAATCATGTGGGCTGGGAATCATATCACCAACCCTGCAATTAGTCGTCAACCCGCTCTACCACCTGAACCACAGCCATCACAGTAAGCTTTGAGGTATAGAGGTAACAGTTGATGAACTACTGAAAGTTTGTGTCTGTGCATGGTTCTCTGTGATGGACTGGCATCCTTTCCAGGGTGAATTCTCCAGCTTTGTGCCCAGTGATAGCAGGATTCACCATGACCCTTCTCATGATAAAGATTTTACTGAACATGAATCAATAAATAATATTTTCCGCCTATTACTAGCAAGACAGCGGAACTGTTGTAAAGGTATTTTATTTCCTCATCCTTATTAATGATAGTACTATGGCAAAATTCTGAATACTACCCCCACTTCTACTTTTGTCTGGCATCCACCCAAAATGTACCAGCACATCACATTTATCAATTTAATTGCACAAATCACTCACTGGTGCATGTAGCTACTGAAGAAAACTGATCAGCTTGTTTCAAGAGTTTGAATTCAACATCAAACTATCCTGTCAGTGAGAGGACAAAAGATCACATAATCACAAAAGTAATGAGAGTTGCAGTAACTGATCAGTGGCAACAGTGTCCTATGTGTCTATAATCTTTACCCATTTTCTTTATAAATTTCAGCTGATTAATTTTTAAAAACTGAGTGTACTTAGATTTTGAGACTGAGGTGATTATCATCAGCATTTAAGTTCAGATGCTTACATGGGGATAGAATGTGAACAGTAGTAAGATGACAAGATTTCTCTTGTCATACATTGTACAGTAAACTAAACTTAAGAGGTAACAGTTCAGTGACTTTTCATAGAATAAAAGCACAGGTCTAAATTTAGTTCACAGATCCACCACCACTCCCTTTGTTTAATATTGTATTCTTTGATGAAGATGGTGTCTGCATGAAAAAAATACAGAGAAGGGTGGAGGAGAGGGTGTGAGGCTGTACTATTTTTTTATAGACTACTTGTTATTCTGACTGCGTTTCATTATGGTTGGAAATTATAGCATTACAGCGAAGATGGTCACTCACAGCTGGTCCACAGATAGCCTAACGCCTTTAGTTTACTTCCTTCTTTCACATATGGTGAGGTAAAAGATGCATTACCTTGGCACCTCACATTATACTTGGGACTAATTACATGCTTGTAAAGTTTAGTGGGGCCCAGACCTAATGATGGACCACCCATTTGTTTCAGCAAATGGGTTTTGGTACATTGCGCAGTCCAGGTTACCACAAAAACAGAGTAAGTCTTTAGTTTCATACAGCACTCTTTATGACAAGGTTATCGCCTTGCTCATATGTTTTAAAAAAAAAACATAAAAAGAAGTGATGAATTTATAGCTGTATAGACATAGCCACTGAATACTGTGCCACACAAAATGCTATACTGCAGTAGCCCAACCACAATCAGTTTTGGATGTTGGGTAGCATACAAAACTTGTTACATGCTTTGACTGACCTTAAAAAAGAAAGGCAAAATTCAAAATAGAACTATTATTAAATCTGTTTTCCGGAAGCATCGTGGAACACTTTCATTTGTCTATGCCCAGATGTTCTTTATTTCCAAACAGCTTCCTTAGTTAGATAAACAACACAGCTGCTAAGCTATAAACATCAGCAGTAGAAAAGCAAACCTACTTTTGATCCTCTAGTGTTTTTGCCCTTCATCTGCATGAATGTGGAAGAAGATCGATACAAGATGTCATTGGCTGTAAGAACAAGTAGATTTCAGTGGAGTGTGCCCCTGCTCTCCTACATAATAACAAGTTGCACTAATGTCATCTCTTATACAGGGAAAAGCCACAGAGACTAACTAAATGTCTAAGCAAGCAATGCCAAAGCCTGAATATATGACTTACCAAAAACACACTGGATATGTTTGCTACTCAAAATGTTGGAAAGCTCCCATATCAAACAAGATGAATTTCACAATGAGATGGTATCATGTGTTTAATTATACACCAGCTAATGATAATGTCCTAAAGATTCACTGCTGTTCTGAAGGATAAAATACAGTACCACATAAAGAATATAGTCCCTATGTAATCACCAGTGGTATCAAATGAGGCATTGATTTGCAATCTGCTGAGTAACTGGACGCTCTGCCAGTCATGTTATCAATGGGCTGTGAAACTTTTTTCATATTTGGCACATATGCCTCTTCACTCTGGATGCCAACTTAAACAGCAGCTTAAACCCCATGACACTGGACAAACCGTTCTCTGTCATCGCAATACTTCACGCTGTCTCCACCACTCTGCTGCCAAATGTACAAAATAAGCTTTTTTGAGAGAAGCTTCAGAGCACGCATGAATAGTTCTGACTGAGTCAGAAGAGGATTCCTTTAAAAATTAGCTTACATGTGGTGATTTGCTTTATTATTACATATTATAGACTATTAGATGAACTCATAACACAAAGGTTAAAGGCTATATCTTCAAGTAATTTGGATATGATGTCAATAGTGCCAAGTTGGATTTAGGTTCTTGTCATTTTTAGCATATAGTTCACATCTGGGGAGTAGATATTTGTTTTTCAGTCCATCACTGTGTTTGGTTAACAGAATCATGTCCTTATTGTATCGTAATTGATGACTTTCATATTATTCCACTGTTTCAGTGCTGGTTAGCTTTGAATGAGTTGTAATGGGTAGCCAAACAAATTGCTAATTGGGGTAATTAATCAGCACTGATTAATTTAGGCTCATACATATTGGCTGGTGATTGTCCATATACTGTACATCAGTTCTTCAACAAAATGTCTTCATTCACAAATCCATACATTTTAAATTACATTGAAATACTCTGAACTGTTTTGTGACCAACACTTTTAAAAATGTTGCTAATTAAAGTTCCATTGATCTAATCATGGTTCTAGGTCTCATTTAGCTGTATTTTTTAGTTATTATTGCATAAAAGTTGGAACTGCAACAAACACTAATAGACACCCATTGGGGAAGGAATAACGCTGCCCCATGCTCACTTTATGAACATTTTCAGTGGATGAGGAGCAGTGGACGGGGCATGATTGTGCTTTGTAGTCAATAATCAGAAATTAAATCTAAAACATTTTCAAAAAGGCAAAACTTAAGTGCAGACTGTCTATTGTAAGATATGTTGCAAAGACTGGGAGAGGGAAAGGGGATTATGTGGATATACTGTAGATAGATGCAATGCGTAGAAATGTGTGTGTACAACAATGACCTTATTTCCCGTGCAAAGTCTGAGAAAAAGAAGAAAACATGTCTTTCTTTTCCAATATTCAAATGTTTGGGACTATTTTCAAAGCTATTGTGTGTTTTTTGAGATTTGTTGTTGTTCAACTAAAAAAAATGTCTAAAACTGCTCAAAATGAGCTGCTTGACTATCTGCTCGATGACTGTACATTGTTGTCTTTCAACTGCCTATAATGTGGTTACTCTAAAAATTCACTATAGTAGCCTATAGCATAGGTTAAATGTGATAGCCTCTCAATTTTGTTTTAAGGCAAAATTAACAGCAAAAAAATTTTGAAAAGAAGTTGTGACCCTCTCAGTGTCCAGATATTGTGTCCAGGTGATAACTGGCACAGTTATATTAGATATATCAAGAAAAATAGGCAAAGAATTAGCAAGCAATCTAGAAAATGTTAGATGTCAGGAAGATTGGTGGTATGGTGTGACTGTATCAAAAGGATAAACAAAAAGCTCAGAGGATCTTGAAGGTATTTATAATGAAAAAGGTGGACATACAACTTATTAGAGAATATAACAAACGTTATTATAAAACCAATACAGTAATTATTCACTATTAATATATTAATGTGTGTTATTTAACCATGGTGACATGATGGAGCTTTGGATATTTGCCTCACAGCTCCATGGTCACTGGTTCAAGGATCAAGGTCAGAGTCAGGTTTGCTCATATGCTCTTTCTATGTCTTTGTGGGTTTCCTCCTAGTTTTCTGGTTTCCTCATTCCTCCTAAAAGCATGCCCTTTGATTTATTGGTAAATGAGTGGTATGTAATGGACTTCTGTCCAATCGAGGGAGTGATCCCACATCGTGCCTGGTGATCTTGGGATTGGTTCCAGCCGTACCATACCAAGGTTTGGAATGGAGGGCTTACTGAAGATGAATTTGCTACTTGTAATAATGAATGAATATCAGTGAAACATCACACGCTAACATAACATGCTTTATTTTTGTAAGTGAAATTCCTTCATTTTATACTAAGGGTTTGCAAACTTTTGCACTCAGGTGTACATGAACTATATATGAACTATGTTCTTATCAAGCATCTAGCATGAGAACATTTTCAAATTTTGATAATTTAATAATATTTCATTCAAAGGTTGATTTCTTAATACAATTTATGCATGGCAGAATTCCAGGTGTTAAATGTGTTTGCAGTATGAAAACAATATAAAGTGATATGTGATAAAAAATAAAATGCTATTATTCTGTATACAATCATATTTACATGATCACACAAACAGGTTAAGTGATCATATTGGCTCTTTGCAGTGTGCGGGGTCTGGCCTGGTGTTAATGTTATTTCACAGCCCCTTGGGCCAGTCTCTCCACATCCTGAGCACTCGACTGCTGTTGTCCACTCTCCAACCTGCTCAGCCAGGAACTTCCAGTCACAGGCCAGATTTATGAATCTGCTCTCGACAGGGGCTCGCCCCACTGCAGCTGTACCAGGTTTGTTCTTCAGAGAATAACATCCAAATGCACAGGAAGGCTTACTCTCTCTGTCTTTCTTTCCTTCTTCTTCCCTCTCATGCTTTAAAACAGGACATTTTCTGACTATCTAAATCTGGTCTGTAGAATTACAATATATGTTAATCATTTTCAGCTTTGTCAAAACTCTTGGGACACACCAATACTGAATAGTAATCAAATAGCATTTGTACTAAAATTATTTTGTATGTGCTTGATCATGTAACTTTCAAAGTAAGAGCCACTTTGAATGTTAAAAAAAAGATCCGTCTGAAAAACATTCAAACTCTGTCCCAGGTGATTATTACGAGAAAGGATATGAGCTGTGACTCATATGAAACCATTTATGCTTTTCAGTTCTTTCAAATGGTCCCAACAATTCCACTTTCACTTTTCCTCATTTAATTTCTTCTCTTCCTTTTCACTCCAACTGGCCCTCTTTCACTCTCCATCTCCTACTTTCCTGCTTTTCTGTTCTGGACGGTTTAACACATGCCAGACCTCGGCAGAAATGTGCGGAGGAAGCAGGGGTGATGAAAGACCAGTCAAAACATGTGTGGGGAACTGCCATTAGTCCATATGGTTTTCTTGTGAGGCTAATAATGCAAGTGAACTCCATGTCTTATGAATTTGGTGTTATTAAGCTGGATGAGGTGCATCCATTTTTTTTTTTAATAGAAAGGGTCAGTACTTATAGATACATGGGTGTGAGCACCACCAACCCACTTACATTTTCTTGTAAGTGTGCTCTTCTTAAGTGTGGTGCTCTTTTTATTTGCGAACATGATTTGTTTCAACAAACCTCAGATCACAGGGTTAAGGACTACACAGAAAGATGTATTACAGGATTATTACATGAGTGAATGAGTGCACTGTATGGGGCCAAATCTCTCTCCTGTTTCCTTTATTACAACTCTTGTCATGACAAAATACCCTGTGTTACTCAGCAGAGGACCACCTTTGACCATATGATTCTTACCAAGAGAAGTCCGCTTGTTTCATATAAACATTAATGTATTTCATTAGGAAATGATCATTATGTACATTTATTAGATGTTTGTTTTGTTTTCTTTCATTTAATTAATTGGTAATTTGCACACTATACAGCAAGAGCAATTTTCATTATTCGGCTATTTTCAGCTTGTTGTGTTATCACAGCTCCAGGGTCCCTGAATTAATCCTAACCACAGGTGTCTGTGTGGAGTTTCACATGTTCTACCCATGTGGAGTTCCTCTGAGTTTTTCCTGTTTCCTTCTACCTCCCAATTTCAAAAGAAGGGTGAATATTAGCGATCTCCTTCAGTAAATCCAGCGGTCCAGGGAGCTTGAGGAAAGAGGGAGTCAGTCAGATTATATATCTCGTGTTTTTTGTTAGTTCAGCTGAACTTTATGCCCTTGGTTTTATGCTCACTGTTTGTCATATTTGTGACTCTATCTATCTGGTCCTGAACAGTCCTCCCCTCTTTCCTTTTTACAGACTTCTTCAATCAGCCATGCTGGTAAAGTAATCTCCTCCATTCAAAATCCTTCATGATCTTTAACTGCACTCTTTAGAAAATCTTTAAACGTCCTTAAATCTTTAAATGCCCTTTTTCCTAAAATAAAAATGTGGTCAGAAATTTCTATTTAGTTACATTTTTGCAACCCTACAACAAGTTGTGTTTACAAAAGTTTCCAAGTAGAACCTCTTTTGAAAGCTAGAACCATTAACTATTCAAAAAACCTTTGTGAGACCATTACACGTATGCAATTCTGTCGTTTTCCAGCTGTTTCTAATTTAATAGCAAGTTCCAAGTAATTCACGCTGCCTGTAGTTTGTCTCTTGTGGGTGTTTTGTTATTGCGACTATTGTCTCTTGTGGGTAGCATGCGCTGTCCAGTGGATTAGCTGTTTAGCAGAGCAAGTTAACTCCACTAGCTATGTACACTCAGCAAAGACAACAATGATCTGCTACTTTCTTCTATACTTTTTATTTAAAAAATGTCTTCATAATGTCTCTATACACATTTACAGTATCTCACAAAAGTGAGTACACCCCATCACATTTTTGTAAATATTTGATTATATCTTTTCATGTGACAACACTGAAGAAATGTCACTTTGCTACAATGTACATAAGTGAGTGTACAGCTTGTGTAACAGTGTAAATTTGCTGTCCTCTCAATATAACTCGACACACAGCCATTAATGTATAAACCGCTGGCAACAAAAGTGAGTACACCCCTAAGTGAAAATGTCCAAATTGGGCCCAAAGTGTCAATATTTTGTGTGGCCACCATTATTTTCCAGCACTGCCTTAACCCTCTTGGGCACCAGAGCTTCACAGGTTGCCACTGGAGTCCTCTTCCACCTCTCCATGAGGACATCACGGAGCTGATGGATGTTAGAGACCTTGTGCTCTTCTACCTTCCGCTTGAGGATGCCCCACAGATGCTCAATAGGGTTTAGGTCTGGAGACATGCTTGGCCAGTCCATCACCATCACCCTCAGCTTCTTTAGCAAGGCAGTGGTCATCTTGGAGGAGTGTTTGGGGGTTGTTATCATGCTGGAATGCTGCATACTGATCATGCTCTGCTTCAGTATGTAATTTATCAATAATAATTTTAATAATTTATCAATTTGTATAGCGCTTTTTACAATGGTACATTGTCTCAAAGCAGCTTTTACAGAAATATCATTTTTACATTTTACAAGCGACTTACTAATGAGACCACATTCACACACCAATGGTAGCAGAGCTGCCATGCAAGGTGCTAGCTTGCCATTGGGGGCAACTTAGGGTTCAGTGTCTTGCCCAAGGACACTTCGGCATGGGATCACTCGGGCCGGGATTCGAACCGCCAACCCCACGGTTGGTGGATTAGTGGACAACCCGCTCTACCGACTGAGCCACAGTCCATGTTGGCATTCATGGTTCTCTCAATGAACTGTAACTCCCCAGTGCCAGCAGTACTCATGCAGCCCCAGACCATGACACTCCCACCACCATGCTTGACTGTAGGCAAGACACACTTGTCTTTGTACTCCTCACCTGGTTGCCGCCACGCACACTTGACACCATCTGAATCAAGTAAGTTTATCTTGTTCTCATCAGACCACAGGACATGGTTCCAGTAATCCATGTCCTTAGTCTGCTTGTCTTCAGCAAACTGTTAGTGAGATTTCTTGTGTATCATCTTAAGAAGAGTCTTCCTTCTGGAACGACAGCCATGCAGACATTTACATTTATTCACTTAGCAGACGCTTTTATCCAAACTTACAAATGAGAGATACAAGCAAAGTGATATCAAGCAGAGAACAATACCAGTAGTGCTACTATACAAGATCTATTAATTGAGTACCAGAAGAAGCAACGTGCGCAGAGTAGAGGTGTAAGTTCAAATTATTTATTTATTTATTATTTTTTTTTTTTATGAGATGGTTAGGTGTTGACGAATCTGACGAACCAGACATATTTGATGCAGTGTGCGGCATATGGTCTGAGCACTGACAAGCTGACCCCCCCACCCCTTCAAACTCTGCAGCAATGCTGGCAGCACTCATATGTCTATTTCCCCAAAGACAACCTCTGGATATGACGCTGAGCACATGCACTCAACTTCTTTGGTCGACCATGGTGAGGTCTGTTCTGAGTGGAACCTGTTCTGTTAATCTGCTGCATGGTCTTGGCCACCGTGCTGCAGCTCAGTGTCAGGGTCTTGGCAATCTTCTTATAGCCTAGGCCATCTTTATGTAGAGCAACAATTATTTTTTTCAGATCCTCAGAGATTTCTTTGCCATGAGGTGCCATGTTGAACTTCCAGTGACCAGTATGAGGGAGTGTGAGAGCGATGACACCAAATTTAACACACCTGCTCCCCATTCACACCTGAGACATGGTAACACTAACAAGTCACATGACACCGGGGAGGGAAAATGGCTAATTGGGCCCAATTTGGACATTTTCACTTAGGGGTGTACTCACTTTTGTTGCCAGCGGTTTAGACATTAATGGCTGTGTATTGAGTTATTTTAAGGGGACAGCAAATTTACACTGTTACACAAGCTGTACACTCACTACTTTACATTGTAGCAAAGTGTCATTTCTTCAGTGTTGTCACATGAAAAGTTATAATCAAATATTTACACAAATGTGATGGGGTGTACTTACTTTTGTGAGATACTGTATATTAGGTTCTATGTGACAGGATACAATGAAACCATGGTTATAGGTTTTTCATCCATTTTTCTGTCAAACAGTAAATGGGAAGTAATTGCAGGTTGGAAATAAAATTTGTGAATGGGGAACTGAATGGGGAAAAGTGTCAGACCTGCCATAGGATTGGTCCAAGGAAAGTGCTAATTTAATTTAAATGCCATTTATTACTCTGCCACTTTCTGCTGTTGCAGAACTCACAGCTGTAGGTCGTGCATATCCAGTATCTATGTTGAAAATTAATGGTCATCTGTCGCTTTGGTGGCAGACAAATAGACCAAGCAATAGTCAGAAAGACGAGGTAGGTAAATAGTCAATTTTCAATTAGGCATAAAGTAGACTAGACTGAATTGGTAAAAGGGAAACAGGCTATAATGAAAATCATAATTAAGACCAGCAGATAACAAAGGCTAAAACTCGCCACAGACACAATGCTGGTAACAGTTGAGTAATCAGGTAATTTTAAGTGGGACAGGGGCTTTACTGGAGGTCATATGATGTGGCTGTGTGCTAAAAATCATCACTGTATAGTCTGTAATTCTGAGAGTTGTTCAAAAAGTTAGAGTTCCAGAACTGACAAAGAGCCGCTGTCTTACAGAGTCTTACTTACTGACACTTGACAAGTGTGAGCAAAATGAATGAATGTAAATTTAAAAAAGTAAACTAAAAACATTTTTTAAACCAGGAAATAAAGCCTGTCCTAAAAAAACTCAGATTAATGTTGTGAACTTGACATGATCCATGGAGCTGGTTTCATTGCAGGGGAAAATTGCTGACATAAATCCTAACTTCTTTTCTATGAGTAGGGATGATCTGATTTTCAGACATTTGAATCACAGGTGTATATCAGATCTTAATAACAAATAGCCCGACTGCATTTTTCCAGACCTGCCTCCTGCAGCGATATCATTAACATCAGAACTATTTATGATGTCTCTCTTCAATGGCACAGGTAGGATGAACTAAACTGTGAAAGCTCACAGCTGAACATCTGTTGGCCTTAAAACATCTGGATGGGTCCATAAATCATGGTTTCCTTTGGTAGTTCATCAAAAATGTTTGTTTCCATTTTCATCTTGAGGGTCATCAGCTTGTGGTTCATTGACAAAGTGAAGTAGATATACCATTACAAAAAAATATTTTAAATCTAGAACTCTCAAGGGTTTTTTTGGTTTGTCTTTCTGGGTGAATCCTTCATGGTTCTATGTAGAACTGTTTCCCTATCTTAAGTATCCCAAGAACATTTGAGGATATTTTATTAAAGTGTCACAGACTGGTCTGTGAGTCTATTTAAGAAAGATTTTTGTAGAAAAAAAGATTATAGTGGAAATTATATATATATATA
>JAFFST010053804.1:102805-115765 GCA_022414735.1 Noturus placidus | reverse complement strand
ATAAAATAAGATCCCCTTTCAGAACTGATGTGGCCTATGTGGAGTAAATCTTAAAAAGCATGGGTATGTAATATAACTAAACCTCACCAAATGTTTGTTCTAACCGTTGACAGAAATCATAATTTAATCCTGAAAGAGAGAAAGATCATTTTCCTGGTCAGCATGGCTTATTAGTGAGTATAGAAATAGAATGGAGGACTACCAAACCAAAGTTGGTTTCGAAAAGTGAAATGCAATCTGCTAACTTTTCAGTTGTTAGACTTTGTGCTGTTGTAACAGTGGTGAGATGTGTAATTTAAATCCAGGTTGCAGACCAGAAGTTTTAATGAAGGAAACTAGCAAATGGACAAACAAAAATAAAAAGGCAATAATTATAATTGACGTTGATACACTCATTCCATCTCATGGTTTAGAGTAAACAATATTCAGTGTCTTTGAATGGTAAAATATGAAGCTGTTCACTGTGGTGTATGTTTTGCATAATTATTAAACTTAAAATAAAAAAAGTCAACAAAAGTGAATTTTTAGGAGACATCACATTACATCAGAACGGTGAAAACTATTGTTAAATTATGCTAGATACAATCAGACAATCTGTTTGACTGTGAAAAACACACTTTATTTGGATAAATAATAATATGTATTGTATGTACGTTAACTTCTTGAGTTATATTGGTTTTAAATAGTTGGCCTGTTATGGGTTATTTGGTATTAATTGAAAAAGAAATGTTAATGAATTAATAATTTTTTTCTGTCAGCGTTAAAAGTTCACATTCTAAACGTTCACTAATTAAAAATATTTTCAGTTTAAATTTTAAGAATATAGTAATTATTATTTATATTATTGTTCCTGATATGCATTAACAAAGTACAGTAATACTGTATAAATATACCTTGCTTACCCGAGTTGTCACTCTTCCCTTTACTGTTCCTCCTCTCTGGTTCTATGGGTGACATGGTTTGCCGCCCGTAGTCCCCAGACCCACATACTGCTCCCGCTGGGTCAGTGTTTCCTAGGCCTGTGTTTGCATTGCACATATTCTGACCCACTGTTCCTCCAGACGTGCACAGCTCTGCTGCAGCAGTGTCAGGGTGAGGAAGACACGCGGCATGGCGGGTACTGCCAGGTGAGGGCATCTGCTGGATATGCCAGGTGGGCTGATGCTGTTGATGATGGGGCAGCTGATGAGAAGGATGGTTGCGTGCATGAAGCAGTCCGAAGCCTCCCTCCTCTCCTGTGTAGCTGCATGGTGGTGAGGGTCCTGTCAAATCAGGGTAGGAGACGTGATCAGAGCGTCCGTGCAATGCCAGCGAGGACTGGGTAAAGGCCGGGTGGAGAGTCTGGGCTGGAGCGTGTGGGTTCCGCAGGCAGCTGAAGAGAGAATGATCCATCTTGCTTCAATCACCACAAATCCACACTGAAGTACTCCAGACCAAAAATCACAAAAATATATACCCTTCAAGACTGAACTGAATGTCACACTAGAGAGAGAAGGTGCAGAAAAGTGGTAGTGGGTGGACCAAAAAGCCCCTAAAATCACGACGCTCCCTCCCGGCCCCGCTCGTACTGACGGCTCTCACAATCCAGGACTTCAACGGCAAAAGGAAAAGGGAGCAGGCGGCGATGAAAGACAGGGCCTCCGATAATCCTGAGCATGCGGCCCCTGTTGCCAGGCCGAGCGAGGGTAAACACACACAGCCTGCTGGAGGCTGCTCGGGTGACACACAACAGAGAGGGAGGAGAGAGAGTGAGAGAGAGAGTGCAAGAGATAGAGCAGGGCGTGTAGAGGCACTTCCAGAGAAATGGAAAAGGAGAGGGGAATAGACGGAGAAGCAGGGACGGGGGAGTCTGAGAAGGAGGTGGTAGGGTTGGATGTTATATATAGGGCGTAACTTGAGAGTGAGGCCGGGTCACTGGCTGTTTGCTACTGACCACATACTTATGGTCTTCCTCTAGAAAGTGAGAGACAATAAATTTGAACCTGGCCAAGCAGGTCTGACCTCAAAGCAAATGCAGGCAATTTATTTTGGATCTCAGCTGTCTGACCTGGCCGACACATTTTCTAAGAACCGAGTTGTGTCTGGGGACAAGGGGTCTTGGATGTGCAATGAGGAGAGACTGAGAATCAGATTGCTTTGTATGTGCAATTTAAAAAAAAAAAAACTGCCTTAAAAAAGCAAGCTTTGAATTCATGCATCATCATCATCATCATCATCTTCTTCTTCAACTTAATTATTTACCATTTCATCACCATCATTTGCACATTTTCTGACAGCTCTACTGTATTATCAATGTCTATAAACTACATGGAACCAAATTATTCATATATTTTAAGTAATCTCTACTTATTAAAAAAAAAACATTTAAATATTAAAAACCTGCTCTTCCTTCCATGTGTCTCTTGCAGGATTTCCATTCATGCTTATTAAAATTGATATGTAAGCCCTTGTAAAATGGCACTGTTATTCTAGACTGTCGGATTTCATAAATCTGGACTGGCTGAATGTATAAGAATGGGATCCAGAAAACAAGCAGTGTTAATATCCATGTATATACAGTACGTGTCAGTGTGGGGAAGAGAGAATTTCTTTCTGAGACCTCGCACTGAAAAGGCGAAATGTTTTTTGTCTGTCACAAAATGTTTGAGTATTTGAAAGAGTGCTAAAAATGTATTTAACGAGCTCTGTGTTCACTACCACAAGAATATTCCTTACGTAAATGAGTTAAAACAAAAACAAAAAAATCTGTATTTTATTGAATGGTAATATTATAAACATATTAATGTTATTGGCTGGGTTACCAGTTCACTTTTTATGCCTATTATACCCGTTTTTAAAACCTCGTGGTTTATTTATTTTTACTAACATGTCTAAATACCTTTTTTTAATTGAAACTTTCCATTAAAAGCTCTTTAATATTAACAGAAAAAAGTACTTGATTATAATTTGCTGTATATAGCTGATGTTTACATTTTAATATTAACTGTATATGAATTTATCTAGGGTTTCTTGTGTTAAATTTATGTGCAACTTATTTAAGAATTTACCCTCGTTCTTTTTTCCAATGGCGTCTTGCAGAACAGATTATATAATTATTTAAACGTAGTGTGTTTCTGCTTGTTGAGCCAGAGAGTAAAATACAGGAACCACATTTTAAGATAGATCAATGAATAAACATATAAATATAAAAAATAAGTACATACATTAAACACATTTGATATTTTAATTTTGGTTAGTCGCAGTGAGCTAACTAAACATACTGTCCCCCCATACGGTCCTATCCAATCCTATCTATCTATGTTGTGACCACCAGACTTGTAAAGCTGAACCAGGAGAGGAAATTAGATTAATTTCAAAAGTAAATGACTTTACCAGAGCTGATGTGGGTGTTATTGACATCCTGTGTCTCTCAGTTTATAGAGACCACTGCATGTGGAGGTCTTGTATTAATACCTGAAATAAAATACAGTGTTTGCTTAACAAATTAAACCAATTAGTCGTTATGTAAAGTAATCTGTGTGTGGAGCCCCTGGGTGTGTATTAATGCTCATCTGGTTTCACTTTAGCTTCAGTCGTAGTGCCATAGCAATGCCCGGTGGCCTCCGAGTGGTTATGTGACTCTTCAGCTCCTCTCCTTCTTCCTTTTGCTCATGCTCTCTCTTGCTCTCTCTCTTTCTCTCTCACTCTGTCTGTCTGTCTGTCTCTCTCTCTCTCTTTTGCTCTCGTTTTCTGAGAGTACAAACCCTAAGCCTCTGTAATAACCAACTGCTAATTTGACAGCTCCCAGAGGAGAAGGGATATTCTGCAGGTGAGGCCTTTTGACCTTGGTGACCAACTGTGTGTGTGTGTGTGTGTGTGTGTGTGTGTGTGTGTGTGTGTGGCATGTGTACACAAATGAAGCTCTATTTTACTGTAGCTCTAGAGGCGGTTTTCCTGGCAGATTTGTTGGATTCGGTGCTTTGCCTAGGCAACACTCCCTCAAATTGTTTCTGTCAATCAAATCAGCAGGCAATAACAATTACATGCACTTTCCTGAAATTATGGCTGAACAGAATTATGGCAGAATTTTTTTTTGCGTGTTTATTTTTCTATTAATTTTATATTCAGTTACTGGCGGTTTGTGGAGGATGAATGAGAAATTTAAAATGTTAATCAGAAACATAATCTATTTTTACTGAACTTATTATATATCTTATTTTTCATTAGATATTATTTCCAAACTTTTCCCCCACAAATTTCTGTGATGACTTTTGAAAGAGTATAAAATAATGAAATGTAAATCTTTGTAAATGTAAGTGTAAAAAAAGTCAGATGAGTGTCATATGATTCACACATTTAATTAGGCCCATATTTAATTTTCACACAATCCATTTATTTTCCATTTATTTATTTTATGTAAATATTTTGTGTATGGTTTCAATTTTCAGATGTGATTCACATAATCACACAATGTAAAATGTATGTGATTTCTTTTCTGTAATGGGTAATATGAACTGTTTGCTTAGTTTTGGTTATGCTACATTTCAAAATTAAACCTCAGACATATATATCAGATGTGGTGATCAAGCTTTGTGCCGCTTTGACTAGATATATTCTCTCTTCTAACCTCTTCTTCTAACCTGCAGAAATTCACTGATAATGATTAAATTCTCACTGATACACACAGGACAGTTTGTGACTTTATGTCTATTTAAATTAGGATTTTTTGCGTGTTTTGATTTAGGTTATTTAAAGGCTTATCTTATGGTTTTTTTTTCCTGGGAAAATTCGTATTATAAACTGTTTTTAAAACCGTAAATGAAATCAGAATGCAAATGATTTGATTTGGTTCTTAGTTCTGCTTTTGAAAAATTGCAACATATTAACAACAAATGTTAATCATTGTTTTAACATCAATAATTAGGAAGAAATCTGCATATGTAAATATTTCATATGTTTTAATATGTATTTTAATTTGACTTATCTGTAATTTGTAGCCACATAAGACACACCTCTGTATATTGAAACTAATATATGCGATTTGTTTCCAAAAACAGCATTTAATTTTCAAAGGCAGCATTTACAGTATGTGGATAAAATAACATAATAACATTTGCCATGCTTTTTTTTTATTTTATTTAAAGGAACAAATGGAGAAAATTGAGTCATACACATGACTCCCAAGGATTTTGTAACATAATCAAGTCAATGATAAATAAATAGAACATCGATTCAGATCTTCTATTCGCCAAGTCTTGGTTGTGTTGTGTATTGTGTTTGATTAGTTGTTTTTTTCATCTGTTCATATTTCTATAGTATGTCACTAAAGTAAAGAGGTACATTTATTATTTGTAAACTAGAACTATTTGTTGTCCTCAGTTTAAAATGAATATCTTAAGAGATTTATTTGTCCTCAGAATATACACTCTTCTGACCAGAACTAATGACCAACAGTAGACTCATGAGCTCAACACTTGTATGTGTTTGCTGAATAAGGTCACTGAATATTACTGGTGAATTCTCTAATCTGACTGGTCAGAACGTGTTGTTTAATTTTCTATCACATGGAACCCGTATAGTGGATAAGCCACATAATTTGAAGCTAATAATAAATAAATTAAAAATGTACGTTATTTAACAAAGATTGATATGGCGATGCAGCTTTCTGTAAGTAGATGTTTGTTTGATATTTACGGAAAGAGTCTGCTGGGACTTTGTAGCAATTTTCTGTCACAATAAAGTCTTCATGCACGGAGGCATTTTCTGTTTAATTGTTTTGTTGTTGTTTTTTGGTAAAACGAAAGAGTTTATTAACTTCAAGAGAGGGAAAATGAAAGGAGTAACATTAAATGTTGAGGGAACAATTGTTTATAGCTATTGAAATGTAAGTTATAATATTAGCTAACTGGTTTCATGGAAGTTCCACAACCTGCAACATATAACTAACTATACACGATTAAAAGTAAGAAATGTCATTTATTAAATTTGACAAAGTGTATTTACTACATAATGTTATATACTGTATAGAGAATAATACACTTCGGGACCTGCTATTATAGAAAACAAATCAACAACTCGGAGGTGTAATGCTTTAACACTCCCCAGTGTTGATAATTTTTTTGAAAAACACCACATCCCATGCTGTTTTATTTCCCTTATATGACAGCAGTATGTCAGTGAGTCTAATTTTGAATTTCTTAATATCAAGATCCACCAGCTTGCTACAATTAATTTGAAACAGAAATTGATTTGACATTTCATTTGTTAAAGAATTATAACACCCCCGGTGCCTGAAGCTATACTGTGTTTTGTCAGTTAGCTGTTGAATCCACACAGAGTGAATCAGTCTGCAGTAGTGTTTATAGCTGAGACTGCTGTATCCCACGCAATGCACTTCACTTTCTCTCAGCCTTTTAGAAGAGAATTTGTCTCTGGTTGGCTGAAAGCACTGCCATATGTCAGTAGTTAACACAAATGAAAAAAAAAAAATCCTTCCAACTTAGGTCTCTACCTTCTATGACATGTTGTTCTAATATTACCGATAACTCTCAAAAGTGATGCTGACATTGTGTGATTTAACTGCTTCCTCTTTTTTCTTAGTCCTTGGCGTTCTGGCCAAGTTTCTCAATGGAATTAGACTTTTCTGGTGTCTTTGTACCGTTAATGCCTCCTTCTTTTTAACTTTTTTTGTCACATTTCCTAAACTAATGATTTTCAAACATATGATGTAAGCTGGGAAATATGACTCACAATCTGAATTATTCCTGTTCTGTGAATTTTCTGCCATGGCATCAGTCAGTGTTTTCTCAGCATATATATGCATTAATACACTTATGACAGCGAGTATGTCCTAAGATATCA
The DNA here is from genome assembly GCA_022414735.1 of Noturus placidus. NCBI lineage: Eukaryota > Metazoa > Chordata > Actinopteri > Siluriformes > Ictaluridae > Noturus > Noturus placidus. The sequence continues at coordinate 108,925 of JAFFST010053804.1, read as the reverse complement.
TACACAGGACCTGAGCTGTGCTGTCTTTATTAGTTTTGAGTAGTCTTGCTGTACTTGATTAAAATAGATTAGAAATTTCTTCACAGATGAAAGCAAAAGAACATTAAGCCTTGAAGTCTTGTCTAATAATATTATATATTATTTGTCAGGAATAAATATGCTCTTATTATGTAGCTACGAAAAAAAAAAACAGTGCTGACCTACTTTGTTAAGGTTAGGTTTAGGATTTAGCATAGAAAGTTCTAATATATAGATAGATACATACACACAGTATGAGTTACATATAGAGTATACTGTATAACCCTATGTCCTGAAAAGTCACAAAAACAAATGTGCTCGTGTATGTGTGTGTGTGTGTGTGTGTGTGTGTGTGTGTGTGTGTGTGTGTGTGTGTGTGTGTGTGTGTATGTGTGTGTATCATGCCCTCTACTGGCACATGTTGAAAGTAGGTTTACTCTTAAGTAAACAAAATAATCCTGTGGCTGTCCTCTGACTTTTTGAGATTTTGTTACTCACAGCTAATTCAGAGTTTTGGCCACATTCAAATCTTCTTAGATGAGTTCAAAGCTTGCCTGAATAGCTGGACATCTAGTGTTCAACCTCAATTTGGCATTAATGGAACATCTTCAGGGACATTAATAACTGAAACAGGTTTTTCTAAGCCACAGAAAAGCCAGAAATACTGATTAGGCATCTCCAATGACAGACTACCAGTGGAGCATCACAGACTAAAAAAGACAGATGCGTCCTTCATACAGTCTCGTGTATTTACCCACTGAGGTTTTTCACATCAAGTCTTTTTAAACAGTATCCCATTGAGAACTAAATACTCCAGTCAGCCAGCTAATGACTTTTTGTATTCGCTGCCGAATTTCCATCTTCATGTTCTTTAATCAGGGCATGATTCTAGATTTTTGCCCTCTAAACACTAATCCTATTTGAAGATTGTGTGTAAACATCATGTGCGACCTGTGCCATCCTGACATACTAATTCTGAGGCTTGCAAGTATACTTGTTATTTTCCAAGAAGCCACAGTTAAATTGCCTTGAATTCTGCATTTTCTTAACAAATGGGCCGTATCGCCCCACCATGCTGTGTTTACATGGAATAAGGCTGACCTCTTGTCAGCACTGATTAATCCAGAGGGGAAATAAGCAAAACAAAATTAGGCAAGCCATAGGAGCAGTAGCAATTTTCTTCCTCCCTCTCTTTCTTTAGCTTCATGTAAATTTGAAGGTAGACTGTATGCATTCTTTTTAACTCTCTGTCTCCCTGTTGTGCAGTTTGTCTATATAACTAAGTAAAAAGCCACATTAAAATAAATCTAATAATGTGAATCAGCAAATGAAAGTAGTTTAAAATGAACTGGTTTATTTTACACAGAGAAACAAAACAAAACACACTCTTTACAAAACGGTAACTTTGTGTTCATTCTTCAAAAAACCCAATCCCTTGGTAATGATTATTATCATTATTATCATTATTATTATTTTTATTATTATTATTATTATTATTATTATTATTATTATTATTATTATTATTATTATTAACTAATTCATTCATCTTCATTGATCACTTCATCATGACTAGTGTTGCTAGAGTCTATCCCAGGAACACTGGGCATGAGGCAGGAATACACACTGGATGTTACACCACTTATTTGCAGCACACCATGAACACCCACATTCACACATAGGTGCAATTAAGAGTTACCAATCCACTTACTGGCAGGTTTTTGGGAGGTGGGAGGAAACTGGAGAACTGGAAATCCACATGGATACAGAGAGAGCATGCTCTGCTCAATGTTACGCAGACAGTAACTCGACCTCAAGATCAAACCAGGGACCATGGAGCTGTGAATAAGCAACGCTACACACTGCACCATCATGCCTCTCTGTTTCTATTATTATTATTATTATTATTATTATTAGTAGTAGTAGTAGTAGTAGTAGTAGTAGTAGTAGTAGTAGCAATAATTATAACAAAACAGCCCTATTTTATTTCACTTTCTAAAGATCACGGTGACAAGTGCTTCCACTTTTCATTGAGACATTTAATCAATAAGAAATCATGGACCCAATGTATTATTTTCTTTTTCATAAGTCATGAATGGAATATGCCTGAAGTAATGACCACAGGCGTTCCAACTGCAGAGCTATGACTACAGATTTATTAAATCAGAACAGGGAAGTGGGATCATCATGGAGACTGGGAGAGGGGGAAATAGCCAAACTCATCCTATCCCATCTGGCCTGCCTTTTATTCCCCTCAGCTCCTTTGAGTGTGTGGAATGTAGTAAATCATCATACAGGCTGGCCATCCCTGTAGTATTTTCTCTTTCCTCTCATGTCTGTCAGGGGCCCCTTAAGACAATCTGTAATTAAGGCAGTATGGGCTTGGTACACACACAGACACAGACACACACACACACACCCACACACCCACACACCCACACACACACACACACACACACACACACACACTCTTTCTCACTCACACAGACTTTTATATACCACCTTGTCTCCTCTACTTGTTGTTCATGTACACCTAACCCAGGACATGACATCAACATTGGTCAAAAAGATGTCATTTTAAGCTAGTATTGCTGTCCTGTTCTTGGCGGTTGGCATGAACCCATGTGGAAGCCTTGGCTTTAGATTTATGGCATGCTTCCCTTCACCAGACGTCTGCGGTGAAACAGGCATTCTGTCCCATATGAGACATCCATCATTGCAAGGCCATAAGAGTGGGAAGAGCCGCTTCACAGGCAGTGCTGCATGGAGTACCAGGCAACTATCAGCCGGGCTATACAACTTTATTTGAAGTTTGGAAGGATCTTTCTGGTATAGTGCAGGCTGTATTTTACACTAATGAAACGTTTCCTGAGGTTTAAGTGAAGTGCATTTTTCTGCTCTAGTTTTGTTTCGATTTTCCTTAGGTGCTGAGGGAAATTTTAATTTTGTTCTTTGGCTAAAATTTCATGCTGCATTTTAAAAAAATTCACCATTTAGTAGGGGTCAGCATGGGCATGGGCTATGCAGCCCCTTAAGCAGCAAGCTGCATGTCACCAGTTCACCACTTGTCCTTCCTCGGACCATTTTTGGTAGGTATTAACCACTGCATGCTGGGAACACCCCACAAGACATGACATTTTGGAGATACTCTGACATAGTCAAATCCTTATGCCTGCCCAGTTTTCCTGCTTCCAACACATCAACTTCGAAAACTGACTGTTCACTTTCTGTTTAATAGATCCCACCCCTTGACAGGTGCCATTGTAATGAGATAATCAATAATATTCACTTAATATTCATTGTGTTTTTATAATAAGGGTGTGAAATTATAAAGCAGTATAATACATATATAAATGAGACAACTGAATGTTTCTATATGTGCAGTCTAACTTCACAAGGATTTTCGAACACTTCATATTTAGTCATTTACAGCATGTGTAAAGAGCACCATCTAGAGTGGAGTAAAGGGTAAAAATTGGTGCAGCCAAATATTACTGGAATATTGCAAAGTGTCAGTCTAGTGTAATAATAATAGAACTAACACTGACTGCTCTCTGTCTTTCTTTCTGGTTGTCTCATTTCTCAGTCTCTCTTACAGACTCGCTTTTTCTTTTTCGTTTTTCCCCACTCTCAGCTCAGTTTTTCTGTTTGCTTCAGCACATTTTATCACATTTCTTCATTGCTTTCTAACGAACTATGTGGTATAAAGACAGTTTTTGCAGTCTATTTATGTTTTTGCAGTCTTTGAGTGGTTTATAAAAGAGAAGATGCGCTTCTTGCCCAAATCCACAAGGACCTGGTATTCAAATGGTATTATTTAATGAGATCAAGACTTTGTTGGTTTGATCGCAAGGTACTTTAAAAAATATGACATTAAATGTGTATTTCCTTTTCTTAATTTTCATTAGAGTTTCTTATTCACAGTTTGTAAAGCAGAATTTACAAGATCATTCAGCAAACGAGTTTAAAATGGCTACAGAATGAGCCAAGAGGTTACAACAGTTCATCTAGAAAGATATTTCAGGATTATTATTAATCTTTCAAACATGTTTACTGCTTATGGCTGCACTGTACTATGACACGAATGGCACAGGGTAGGGTTGCTGCCTCCCAGCGGCAGGGTTACAGTGTGTGTGGCATTTCACATGTTCGTGTCCATGTGGGTTTCCTTCAGGTTCTCCATTTTCCTCCCATCTCCCAAAAACATGCTGGTATGTTGATTGGTAACTCTAAATTGTGCCTAGTGTGTGTGTGTGTGTGTGTGTGTGTGTGTGTGTGTGTGTGTGTGTGTGTGTGTGTGTGTTCATGGTGCTCTGGAAAGGACTGGAATCCGATCTAGGACATTTTCATGACTCACACTTAGCGTTCCCAAGATTGTCTCAGGCACCACCATGACCCTGTCTAGGAAAAAGCAGTTACTGAAGATGAATGAATAGCGATGTCTGATTTATTGCACCTAAAGTTTATTAAATATATGATAATTCCATAACATTGACTTTAAACACCTGGTTAGCACACCTGTTGCTGCGTGTGAATGGAAATACATACATAATGTTTGTGCTTAATGGATTTCAGTTGCCAAGAGATGTGCATAATTACGTTAATTACATGGCAACAGACGGTCTTTTCATCATACTGTTTTGATTTGGCTGATGGCTGATTTTATTATGAGTGATTGTTAATCAGACTAAACTGGGAGTTCAAATGAGAATCTTGTCAGTGTCTTCTATTATTGGATCTATGCTTGTTGGTTGGAAGATCCACTGTTGACATCAGACTGTAGCCAGAGTTAATTATGTTTTACTGCACATGGCATGCAATGTAAATGTTCTTTTTATATGGGGTGGTTCTGTGTGTGCGTGACATTGCCTGTTCTTTGTCTCTAGCAAAGATCCTGAAAAGAGGAACAAACTGCCAGGCAGTAATTTTTCAGCATAATAGCAGATGAAAGTTCAACGGTGTATCCTGATAAATGTATTTCTTAAAATGAATCATGCCTGAGGTATCCTGTGGCTTTGCTATTTCACTGTGGAAATTTCTTTATTATGGGTGTATGGTGAAAGAGGTCTGGGAAAGATTTAGACTATTTATCATTTTCAATTATTCTGAGAGATTCATGATGGGTGAAGTTCATGAAGGTTTCATCACCTGTGTCCGTAAGCCCACATGTCTTTGCTTTATTTCAACACCCCCAATCAATGGCAGTCATCACTTGCTGTTGAAAGCATGCAGGGCTGTTTTATATTAAACACTATCATAATCATTTAGCAGTCAGACTTTCACCATGGCAATGTGAAAAGCACACAAGTAATGACTGATTGAAAAACATTAGTATTACATCTGTCTCAAAACTGGTCAATGTTCTGGCTATAATATATATATATATATATATGTGTATGTATGTATATATATATATATGTGTGTGTGTGTGTGTGTGTGTGTGTTGAAAAGTCTGTTCTGTTCTGTTAGCTAACTCTGACATCAAGAGTTTGCAGGAAGTATATGAACATTACAGTAGTGAATTTAAAGAGATTCATATGCATGTAAACTTCTTTAACATATAATTTCCAGCACAGCTCACTTTAAAATACCTGCCATCTAAAATAACTACCTACCTCTAAAATAGTGTATACATATATTGAACTGTTTGACCTTTTGCCACATTTCAGGCCTCAAACATAAAGATATAAAACTGTAATTTTTTGTGAAGAATCAACAATTTTAATTTAATTTAATTTATCAATTTGCATAGCGCTTTTTACAATGGTACATTGTCTCAAAGCAGCTTTACAGAAATATCATTTTACATTTACAAGCGACTTACTAATGAGAGCACATTCACACACCAATGGTAGCAGAGCTGCCATGCAAGGTGCTAGCTTGCCATTGGGGGCAATTTAGGGTTCAGTGTCTTGCCCAAGGACACTTCGGCATGGGATCACCCGGGCCGGGATTCGAACCACCAACCCCTCGGTTGGGACACAATCATGAAGTGGAACCAAATTTATTGGATATTTCAAACTTTTTCAACAAATAAAAAACTGAAAAATTGGGCGTGCAAAATTATTCAGCCCCTTTACTTTCAGTGCAGCAAACTCTCTCCGG
>JAFFST010053804.1:38816-50209 GCA_022414735.1 Noturus placidus | reverse complement strand
TGGGTGGATGGATCTTGTGTGGACATTCCTGGGCGGGGTGGGAGGGGCTGTTGTTGGGTAAAAAAAAATTTATTGATTCTGTATTGATATATTTTGTTGTACTCTGAAAAGTGTATAAGGATCAATAAAAAAATTATAAATCAAGAAAAGTCTTGACAGAAAAAAAAAAAAAAGTATTAAATCTTTTTTAAAAAATCAATATATTTTTGATGTACCACAGATATATTGTACAAAGTACAAGAACAAATCCTGATTATTGCTGCCACTGTGGCCCACATTTGGCCCTGGGCCAGACTCTGGATACCCCGTTGTAGATTCTTGTATGTACAGGGTGTCCCAAAAATCTCTGTACATAGGGGATTATGTTCGCCAGCACCACGTCAGTTGTCAGTGGATGTTTGTAAACATCCACTTCTCAGGTCCGCAACACTTCCTGTCTTTTTGAATTTGTTAATAAGCTTTGCAGCAGTATTGTGAGTGAGGTGCTTGCCATATTTCCTGTTAAATGACCTATGAAATCTTGTGACAGCATCCCAATCCAGTGATGGGAATGATTTCAATGCATCCTTCTTTTGTCAAATCTGTGGGAAAAAGACTTTGCTACAATGTAAAGGAGTGTGTGCACAGCTTGTATAACAGTGTAAGTTTGCTGTTCAGTCAAAATAACTCAACACACAGCCATTAATGTCTAAACCGCTGACAACAAAAGTGAGTACATCCCTAAGTGAAAATGTCCAAATTGGGCCCAATTAGCCATTTTCCCTGCAAAAAAAAAACAAACAAAAAAAAACTATATATATATATATATAGTTTTATACATACATATAAAAAATTAAACAACATAAAAGCGTAAAGAGGAAGGGGGGCTGGGGGTGGCAGAGGGGTGGGTAGATGGAATGGCATTACTCAGATCTTCTTCAAAGTGTCCATCATCAGCTGGTCATGCTGCCTGATGAGCCCCGATACTGCACTCGATAAGGCTGCTAGGTTGCTGTAGAGCTCCAGGGGCTGTGAAAACAGTATTTCACAAAGCACATTATTTCACACACACACAAATCCAACACTGAGTTAAAGATACAATGCTGAGAATTTGTGTATCGTGGCATCATAACATATTCAACATTTACAATAAGCGCTGTGAAGTACAGCTCTGCCGCAGGCTCCCACACATCCACGTCCCACATGCTGATGAGAGCAGGTGCTCCAAAAACAGGCGCTCCAAGAGTCCTCCCTCAAACTTTAGTAATATCAGGGATAAAAATATGGAAAAACAAAATGAGATAAAATAGACCATGTTCTGAAACTACATTCAAGCATCATTTTGAAATCTCCTGATAAGACACTTACTGCCTCAGGTGTTGAGCCGTTCCCGAAGTAGCCACAGAGAAGCAGCTCATAAAAGACGTCAAGGAAGTTGTAATGGTGGAGCTGCACAGAAGAGAAAAGATACAAAAAGAAAAACGCATTATGTATGGGAGTCGTGTTTTCTATATAATCAAAAACTTTTAGATTTTAAAAATCTGTCATTTTCCACAGGCATTTGTGAGCAGACCTGGGCCCCGAAGAGCTCTGTTAATAATCGACTCCTGATAGGAAGGCTTTCTCAGGAATCGAACCAAAGACTCCTAGGCCAGCTGCACATATTCTGGCTATGGTGTTTAACGTGGCTGCTGATTTTATATTCTAACAAGAAGCAGTATGTAAAAACCTACAGTGATGGAAAAAATTATTTTATCCCCTGCTGATTTTGTACGTTTGCCCACTAACAAAGAAATGATCAGTCTATAATTTTAATGGTAGGTTTATTTGAACAGTGAGAGACAGAAAAACGAATGTCAAAAATGTTATAAATTGATTTGTATTTTAATGAGGGAAATATGGGGGCGCACGGTGGCTTAGTGGTTAGCACATTCGCCTCACACCTCAAGGGTCTGGGGTTCGAGTTCGAGTCCGTGGCTTCAGTCCGTGGCGTCAGGGTCTGGGCCCTCCCAGGGCCATGTGTGTGCGGCGTTTGCATGTTCTCCCCGTCCGTCGGGGGTTTCCTCCGGTTTCCTCCCCCAGTCCCAAGACATGCATGGTAGTCTGATTGGCATGTCTAAATTGTCCGTAGTGTATGAATGGGTGTGTGAGCGTGTATGTCATTGTGACCTGTGATGGACTGGCACCCTGTCCAGGGTATACTCCGCCTTGTGCCTGATGCCTCCTGGTATAGGCTCCAGGTTCCCCTGATAAAGGTCACCCGGAGTAAGCGGTAGAGGATGGATGGATGTGGGAAATATGTATTTGACCACTCTGCAAAACATGACTTAGTATTTGGTGGCAAACCCCTTGTTGGCAATCACACAGGTCAGACATTTCTTGTAGTTGGCCACCAGGTTTGCACACATCTCAGGAGGGATTTTGTCCCACTCCTCTTTTCAGATCTTCTCCAAGTCATTAAGGTTTCGAAACTGACATTTGGCAACTCAAACCTTCAGCTCCCTCCACAGAGGGATTTTCTGAGTGAGCCACTCCTTTGTTGCCTTGGCCATGTGTTTTGGGTCATTGTCATGCTGGAATACCCATCCATGACCCATTTTCAATGCCCTGGCTGAGGGAAGGAGGTTCTCACCCAAGATTTGATGGTACAAGATTTGAAGATTTGAGGCCCGTCTATCGTCCCTTTGATGCTGTGAAGTTGTCCTTCCCATTAGCAGAAAAACACCCCCAAAGCATAATGTTTCCACATCCATGTTTGACGGTGGGGATGGTGTTTTTGGGGTCATAGGCAGCATTGATCCTCCTCCAAACACGGCGAGTTGAGTTGATGCCAAAGAGCTCCATTTTGGTCTCATCTGACCACAACACTTTCACCCAGTTGTCCTCGAATCATTCAGATGTTCATTGGCAAACTTCAGACGGGTATGTATATGTGCTTTCTTGAGCAGGGGGATCTTGCGGGCGCTGCAGGATTTCAGTCCTTCACGGCGTAATGTGTTAACAATTATTTTCTTTGTGACTAGGGTCCCAGCTGCCTTGAGATCATTGGCAAGATCCTCCCGTGTATTTCTGGGCTGATTCCTCACTGTTCTCATGATCATTGCAACTCCACGAGGTGAGATCTTACATGGAGCCCCAGGCTGAGGGAGATTGACAGTGCTTTTGTTTCTTCCATTTGGAAAAATCGCACCGACTGTTGTCACCTTCTCACCAAGCTGCTTGGCAATGGTATTGTAGCCCATTCCAGACTTGTGTAGGTCTACAATCTTGTCCCTGACATCCTTGGAGAGCTCTTTGGTCTTGGCCATGGTGGAGAGTTTGGAATCTGATTGATTGATTGCTTCTGTGGACAGGTGTCTTTTATACAGGTAACAAGCTGAGATTAGGAGCACTCCCTTACTGTTTGTACAATGCACTTGTTTGTTAAAATGTATGCTAATGCATTTTCTTCACTGCCTAATTGTCTGTTGTTGCTTCTAGATTTCACTTCTAAAACATTGAAAGTATTTTACACAACAGCTGCTGCCAGACGCATCACGATCTTCTTTCCAACCATAAACAAGAAGTTCTGGTTGTGGATGCTGGCAAGCAGAGTCTGAAAATAAGACAGCACACAATATAACTTAAAGCAGAGTGTAATGTTTACAGTGTAATGTTTACAATAAGTTAAAGCAGAGTGTAACAGCAGCTAAACAAAGGTTTTACTCACAGAGAAGTCCTGACGGAGAGTACACAGCTGCTCTCCGTCAGCTGCTCTCCGAAGTGTGTGTGCGTATGGGAGTGTGCATCTCAGCTGCAGCAATGTACAATACCTCAGACTGGGAGCTGAAGGAGTCTGCAGAGAGGAACAGAACATCATTCCAGGCTCTGCTCATCTCACCGGCACTGAGAGGCTGTGGAAAGTAGAGCACAAAGATCGTAAGTGCTTCATATCATAGCAGTTTCACACTAACACATCTAACATTCTGTCAGTTGGAAAATTCATTGATTGAATTTAGTAACTAAATAAAACTTTTGGTTACCAGAACAACAGCTGAAAGGTCTTGGTGATGTTCGGTGGGCAGTAGCTGCAGATTTGGCTCAATGGCCTACACACACACACACACACACACACACACACACACTCCTAGACAATAGCAGCCTACAGGTTAGAAATGTTGTTAAATTATTTCTTTAAATTTCTTAAATTATTTCTAACTGAAGTACAGAGGGCGTTTCTAATGATTCTTCCAGCACATCCTCAGACTCTGCAATAAATTACTTTTATGTGACTCAGAATTACATTTACAACCAATATTTTCTACCATACATTTAAAACCAACATTCAGGTTTATTATTTAGCAACATTAGGATAAATATTGTGTTGTGTTGATACCTTAAAATGGGTAGCTGTGTTTTCAAGTGCACCCGCATTCATCAAACTATTCAACTGCATAATTCATGTTTAAGCATTAATAAAAAAGGAGAATATTTGACCAGCTACTCATTTTAATGTTTAGCTCTGCTCAATACAATTTTATCTTAATGTTAGCTCCCAAGCTAAGTAGATAGATTTGTTATCTGTGTAGCTAATGCTAGTGCTAATTTGTTATCTGTGTAGCTAATGCTAATGCTACTCTCTAAAGCCTCCGGTCAATCACCCAAATCTATATAAATATTATACTGTTATAGTTATTAAAACCTTTAACCGAGTTCAGCAAGCAAACCAGTTTTAAACTCACTATGATTTTGTGTAAATTAAATTATGAGCTAAGTTGTCCAGGTAGATAACATTCACCTGTAACACAGTTCGTTAACGCACTAGCTTGCTCATCACTACACTCCATGATTTAGTGTAAAATTAGTAACCAGGTTTGGTAAAAGTGGCTTAGTAATGGGGTAAACATTATACTACGGAAATAAACTACATTATTAAGACAATCTAATCAACTTGACTAAGGATTTTAGTGTGTAATATGAACCAGTAGCCAGGTTTGCTAGCATGGTATATAGCATTAGGCTAATTAGCACCAATTGACGCTGCTGCTTGTGAGCTAGATGACATGACACTGTAACACTATTTGACCTGAACATGATTTATTGTAAAAGCAGTGAGGCAGTAAAGTCAAATGACCGACTGAAGCTCCTCTTACCTTGAGGAGGCAAAGTGTGGTCAGGAGTGGTGCTTCCTCTCCGCATGCAGCGGTAAATGCGATAACCTGTACCGGCAGAAAGCACAACCAGCCCCGCAGCAAAGGCGATCTCACTCAGGGTCCAGTTCTTCAGATCCGGTAGAAATCTTTGGAAATCTATTGCTTTCTTCCAAGTCACTTTGTGTAGTGTTGAGAGAGATAAAGTTGATCCGTCGCGAAGCAGAAACTTAATGTTGTGTTTTGGTTCAAAATAATTCCATGGAATGCATTTTTCAACATGGAGACATTTTAAACACCATGGGGTGGCTGTGGCTCAGTAGGGTTGGCGGTTCGATTCCCGGCCCGGATGACTCCACATGCCGAAGTGTCCTTGGGCAAGACACTGAACCCTAAGTTGCCCCGATGGCAAGTTAGCGCCTTGCATGCAGCTCTGCTACCATTGATGTGTGTGTGAGTGAATGGGTGAATGAGACACAGTGTAAAGCGCTTTGGATAAAAGCGCAATATAAGTGCGCCATTTACCATTTAAACGCAAACAATGTTAAGAAAAACAACAAACAAACAGATGGCGCACAAGATTTAATGCACAGGTTTTCGAACTGGGGGTTGTGATCCCACGTGGGATTCACCTGAGATGTGGATTGTGGTCTTTGCATGGAAACTTGATTTATGGAATATTTTATAATAATTAAAGCTGTATTATGATTATTAGTGATATTATTATTTGTGTTATTGTTATTGTTATTATTATTAATATTATTATTATTGTTGTCATTGTTGTGTTTTATTTTTATTATTGTTGTTAATAATAATAATAATAATAATAATAATAATAATAATAATAATAATAATAAACTTTTAAACATTCAATCTGGAGCTCCTCTTAAGCAGAATTTTTACACTAGAAAGCAGTCCAGCCTGCTGTTATATGTGCTTCCAGTGTCCAATGTGAAGTCCACTTTGATTCAAATAAAATACGTGCATTATTATTTTTGTGTTCTTATTGAAACACTTCAAACTACAACATTCATGCTATATTATTGCATGCACACAGGTGATATTTAACAGCACACTGGTGATATTTCAGTCTGTGGACTCTGCAGATGATGATGATGATGATTATTAGTCTTCATTCAGTCTGGAGCTTAAACACATTTTAAGCTTTAAACCCATAGTGGACAAGCTGTGTGTACATGCAGCTGCACTAACAGGTATGGCAACTGCAATCTTGCACAATCTAAAAAGCTCATGGAATACTTCTTTAAAATCCTCAATAAGCACAGTGAGTTCTACTACACTAGTGTTCTTCTGCATGCCAGCTTGCACTTTCCTGTCCAGAATTCATTTCATTTGGTGAATTTCATGTCTGAGGTCTCTAGTGTTGCATCCATAAATAGAGTCAAAGGGAAACAGTGCTTCGTCAAAAATGGCACTTTTGGGATTTAACACTAGGATTCCCATCATAATCTCATAGTTTTCTTTTGAGAATTGTCTGTTGATTATATGCTCACTCAGCATATAATCGAGAGCAGGGTAGAATATACGGGTGCGAAAGGTGTCCTTTGTAATCTCAGAATGCTCACTTAATAAGCCATTGTGCTGTATCCTTGCAGCTTTATTCTTGGTTTTGACTTTCTTTTAGGAATTGGTTAAGTGTTAACATTGCATTGTTCACCAGTATTTAAGACATTTTTCCAGAGTCCTAAAAAGTAGGATTAATCCATTTAATCGTGAAAACGATGCATAAGGGCTTCAACTAGATCCACAGCGGAGCCCAAAACAAGAGATAGCGACTGAAGCATTTTAGAGGGATATCTTGTATTAGCTTTTTCAATCATTTATTCAACAGAAATACCAATAGATGTTATATTCATATGTGGAAATAGTAAGTACACCCTTGGCCTCAGAAGCTAGTATTGCCCCCTTTAGCAGAAATAACTTCTTGTGTTTTGCACAATTGTCCACCAGGCTTTATATTTATATATATTTATATTTATTCACTTAGCAGACACTTTTATCCAAAGCGACTTACAAATGAGAGCACACTCACACACCAATGGTAGCAGAGCTACCATGCAAGGTGCTAGCTTGCCATCGGGGGCAACTTAGGGTTCAGTGTCTTGCCCAAGGACACTTCGGCATGGGGTCACCCGGGCCGGGATTCGAACCACTAACCCCACGATTAGTGGATTAGTGGACAACCCGCTCTACCGACTGAGCCACAGCCGCCTTCTGGTATTTATGACCACTCTTCCATGCAATATTCTTTCACTGACAAGATGTTTGAGGGTTTTCTTTTATGTATTGCCCATTTCAAATCCCCCCACAACATTTCAATGGGATTCAAATCCGGGCTATGACTAGGCCATTAATTTCATAACTCTCCATTTCTTCTTTTTGAGTCATTCTTGGTGGATTTGCTAGTGTGCTTAGGATCATTATTCTGCTGAAAGTTCCACTTCCGGTTCAACTTTAACTTTTGGACAGATGACCTCACATTGTCTTCAAGCACGCTTTGATATGATGCGGAATATATAGTTGAATCAGTGAATGCAAACTGTCCAGTCCCTGAGAGAATGAAGTAACCCCAAACCATAACACAGTTCTTCTCTTGAAAAGCTGTCTTTGGTCTGCAGCCAATATGAGAGAGGCCAGTTGCTTAGAAGTTACGCTGGCTCCTTTATGACCTCACAAACTATAACATGTCTTCTTAGAGTGATCTTTGTTGATTGACCACTCCTGTGGAGGGTAATATGGTCTTGAATTTCCTCCATTTGTATACAATCTATCTGACTGTGGATTGGTGGAGTCCAAACTATTTAGAGATGGGTTTGTAACCTTTTCCAGTCTGATGATCATCAACAACTCTTTTTCTGAGGTTTTCAGAAATCTCCTTTGTTCATGCCATGATACACTTCCTCAAACATGTGTTGTGAAGATAGATCCAAAATAGGGTGCTCACACCTGAAAACGCCTGACTCTAATTTCACCTTCAAATTAACTGCTAGAGGTCCTAAAGGTTCACATAGTTTTGGCACTCGCAGAGAAATAATATTGGATCATTTTCCTCAATAAATAAATGAACAATTATAATCTACTTTTAGGACTTATGGAAATCTGATGATGTTTTACATTTACATCTACATTTATTCACTTAGCAGACGCTTTTATCCAAAGCGACTTAGAAGTTTTGTATCATATTTATTCAGATATATAGGAATTTTTAGAGTTCACAAACTTTCAAGCACCACTGTACATGCAGTGATCAAAAATTGTGTTAAACAAATCAAAACTATTTCATATTTTGAAATATTAACACTATTTCTGATGACGATTTGCACATTATGGTCATCTTCTTAACCAGCTTCATATGATGGAGGCTTTTTGCAAACTTTCCCAATAATTTGGTCTCCTCATTGCTTCTCTAAGTTTCTAATTGTTAAAAAACCTAATTGTTTGGGGAACCAATTTAATTTTACATAAGCATTTGTTTTAAATAAAACACTCACACTCACCATCCACTTTATTAGACTGCACATTCATGCAGTTATCATTTATTTTTTAGGAAAATTATTAATCTAATCCATTTTGGAATAAGACTGTAGCATAACAAAATGTGGAAAAAGGGAAGCGCTGTGAATACTTTCCGGATGCACTGTAACTATGACAGTACGTAATAATCAGTATCATCCCGGAGATACTGCATCTCCATGTTAGCACTATCATGTGACCTTAGACGTCATAATAAATACAAAAATTTAAAACAAGTTAACAATTTATTTGGCTGATGTTAAGACAAGTCCTTATTAATCAAAGTTTAATATTTAAAGAGTCCACGCTGTCTTCCGAGATTTTTTACTGAGCTCGTCCGAGCCAGTCCCATTCCAACAATCCATGGGATTGTTTGACTCACGTAGTGTGCATCGGTTGAATACTGCAAAATCTCACCGGAAGCAGTACGCCATCCGGGTATACATAGAATTCGGACATACTACCCCTCTGGCATACTGCTTTTCGCCTGCTATATAGTAGGTCAGTATGCGGTTTCGGACTCCAGTCACTTGCATCGTACATGAATGAATCAGCCGTTTTGATCGAATCGGTATAATAAATGATTCAATGACTCACTCATTAAGACAGTGACTTGCCGCCACCTACTGGCTGTTTTAATTTCACATATAAAACTATAGTTTCATTTCCCCCCAACATTTAATATTTATATATTCAAAATGTCTGCGATGGACTGGCACCCTGTCCAGTGTGTACCACTCCTTGTGCCCGATGCTTCCTGGGATAGGCTCCAGGTTCCCCGTGACCCTGAAAAGGAGTAAGCGGTAGAAGATGGATGGATGGATATTCAAAATGTTATGTCTAAAACATTAACGTCATAACATCATTCATGCAATTGTAATTGCAGTGCACTTTACATTAAACAGTCTGTGTAAATTAATCTAAATGCCACTACAGATGAAGCTTCTGTCACCTCTGCAGTGCAAAGATCGATTTTGTTTCATCTGATTGGTAACAGCCCTATAGTGTTTTATTATTCGAAATGAATGTATTGATTACATTTAAGGAGTTGACATGAAAGATGACACATACATTACTAAATTTAGAAAAAAATGCAGTTATAAAGGTAAAAAGAAAAAAGAAGGGTGCTTGCGCACCTGCCCCCAAAATGTCATCAAGAGAAAATTTAGTGGTGAGAACAAGGAAACAAATAAGAACGAACGAAAGAAAATGCTTGGCCTCTTAGGGCTTCTGTAAGGACACGTTACCGAAACAGGCCGAAAATATTAGCCCAAATGCACATGAGATGTAGGGGGAATTTCACACTGTTTAATATTGACACACTGTGTACCTGACATGACTTTCACTGATTGGCTGACTATGCTAGGTGTGTGCAAATAAGCATCTGAGAATGCACAACACGTCAAACCTAGAGGTGGATGGGCTACAACAGTGGAAAACCACATTGAGTTCCACCCCTGTAAGACAAGAATCTGAGGCTACTCTGGGCACAGGCTCATCAAAACTGACAGTTGACAACTGAAAACCTTGCCTGGAGGTTTTCCTATAGTAAACTGTGATCCTGTTCCCACAACAACCATACCATGGTCAAACTCACTGAGATCACATTTTTTCTTAATTCTCATGGTTGATGTACACAATTTACTGAAGCTCTTGACCTGTATTTGCATGAATGTATGCATTGTGCTGCAGTCACATACACCTGGTAGGTGTACAGGTGTTGATACTAAAGTGATCAGTGATTACAGGTTTCAGTTATTGTATGAAATTGTTTTCCTATGAGGAGAGATTTTGTGGGAATTGTCAAGCACTAGCTGTGTTATGCCCCAGAGCAAGCAGGAGGCAAGGAGCACATGTGCCCAGAGATTCAGGCTCGTAGTGCAAATTTAGCTTGATTTCCATTGTTGCTACACTGTAACTGTTTTGCATTAGTGGGTATATATGTTACAAATATTGAATATGTTTTTAAAACTGATTACTGAATGCCTCATGGTATTAAGGGGTTTAATTAACATTTGGGTGTTTATACACTCACTGTCCACTTTAATAGAAACACCTGTACACCTGCTCGTTTATGCAATTATTCAATCAGCCAATCATGTGGCAGTAGCACAAAGCATAAAACCATGTAGATACAGGTCAAGAGCTTCAGTTAATGTTCACATCAAGTGTGACCTCTGTGACTTAAACTGTGGCATGGTTGTTGGTACCAGATTGGCTGGTTTGAGTATTTCAGAAACTGATCTCCTGGGATTTTACACACAATAGTCTCTAGGGTTTACAAAGAATGGTGTGGAAAACCAAAAAGCATCCTGTGTGCAGAGGGTCTGCAGGCTGAAACACCTTGTTGATGAGAGAGATTAGGGTCATTCCATCTCAAAAGTAGTTCAATGCAGCTTGCTATTGGACAATTTTTAATTTTCCATTTTTTACGAGATTACCTCTATGTATCGGTATTGCAAAACCAGCTTTTTGTTTGTTTGTTATAAATGTTACTTTTTTTAAACTATGATGACCATCTTAGTGTCATGGCACAACAAATTTGGGTTAAACAGCTGTTTATACTATATTATGTTGGATACTTCAATATCTTGTCTCGGCGCAGCATAGTCTTAGATCCTTGACCTCTAGAGCACATTACACACACACACACACACACACACACACACACAAATATATATATATATATATACACATATATACATATACACACACATATATATATATATATATATATATATATATATATAT